>JBBMFX010407301.1:0-33009 GCA_037832545.1 Rhabdalestes septentrionalis
TAATGTGAGCAGTTAATGTGTGTTGATATGATTAGTTAGTGGGTGATGTGATCCGTTAGTGGGTGGGGCTGTGATCAGTTAGTGTGTGAGGCTGTGATCAGTTAGTATGTGAGGCTGTGATCAGTTAGTGTGTGAGGCTGTGATCGGTTAGTAGGCAGGGCTGTGAGTAGGTAATTGGCGGGGCTGTGAGTAGTTAGTTGGTGGGGCTGTGATCAGTTTTTTTGTGCACTGCCTTGTCTACTTGGCTGCTTTCCAAAGCCCCCACTAGTGGATTTATTTGTCAAGAAGCTTATGCAACATCTAATATTGAGAATATGGACAAACTGATGTGACTGGAAATGCCTTAATAATCCATTCATCTCTTCATGGGCATTATGGGTTGGAAATTCAATGCATACATACGGACACAGTAGGGGTTGTGAGACCATTTTCCGTTTTCACATTTGACTTCCCCCCACCATGTGTCCAAGGCTGATTTCAGTCCGGAATTACAAGCATAGGGCACAGTGCTACCGTCTTCATAGGTTGTCTTCTCTGGCACTAGAAAGCCCCCTCTAAGTGTTGGGCTCTGACACTGTTTTACATCTGTTGGAGAAAGAGCAGAAACATTCAGTAAAATTACTGGAGGTCTATGTTAAATCGTCATGCATCCTCCTATTTGGACGTGTCTGTGAATGAAACTGAGACCCTCTGGTAAAATCTAAATGGGGGGTGTGTGGGTGGGTTGGGTTGGGTTGGGTTGGGTTGGGACATAGTGGGTAGTGTAATTGCCTCTGTACCAAGAGGGTTCAAATCCTACCTTCAGCAACCACCACTGAGTTCCTGAGCAAGACCCTTAATACCAAATTGCTCCGGGGAGCCTGTCCCCTGTAGTCAGGGAATGTAATTCGCTTAAATGTAATTCGCTTAAATGTAATTCGCTTAAAAATAAATGTAAATGTTTTTAATTAATGTCAATTTGACTTGTCAACTGCTGGGCGGTGATATAATTAAAATTAGATGATGTTTTGAATGTAAAGCCATTATCCTTTGATGGAAGATTATGGGATGACAATAATTACATTTTTTTTTAAATATGATAAATCTATTAATAAGACCAGAAATGTCAAAAAGCCCAACTTGGTTTCCTTAATGGCTTTAAAATATTTTTTTCACATAGGCTGAATATAATTACAAATACGGCTGTCACAATGCAATATGAAACATGGCAATATTAATGTGACAATGTACATTATGGAGAGTAATAATACTGTTAATTAGGTAATTTGATATAAACATATTCTTGATAATATTAAACCAATCAGTGTTAATCTACAACCCAGTTGAGCACATTAACCTCATACACCCCCACTAAACATTCATCCTAAATATTATGAGATTATTATTTTCAGGCTCATTTTTTTAAATCATCGCTGTTAATATAACTGCGAACCCTGAATTGAACCACATACCAAACCAAATGATTTGTCTGTATTGTCACACCCACTAGTTTCATGCACATACAAGTTTACATGCACCACAGAAAGTTGTTTAAAGATCAAGCAATTTAGGATAAACACAACCCAAGCGTCAAAAGCCCAATAGACTGGCCATGAAGGTAATTCGAAAATATTGTTACCAAAATAACAAACAAAAAAAATACACATAATGCTATTAGAATTTTTAAAAAAAGAACTAATGCTCTGAAATAAAGTTAGTAAATATGCATATATATACTTACTCTCTTTAATGCTTTTTAAAAAAGATTCATTTGTTGAATTGAGTAAATCAGAAAAGAAAAGAAAAAAATGTAAATCGGCCCGTTGACTGATATAAAATATAAAATAGCTTTAACAGTAAGAACCCAGTGCAATACAAAAATTATAATTTATTATCAATGGTTATTGTGTTGAACAAATAGTTCACATACTCACTACACTGCGTTCAGAGAAAAGAGCAAATCATTCTGAATGGTGGCAGCGCCTGCTATCAAATTATTTAATTAGGTAGAAAGAACAGATTTACCTTTGTTGGCCTGACACAACCACACAGCGAGGGCAAGCAGAATGATCCTCATTTTGTCCGGATAGTTCACCTCGTGCCGCAGTATTGGCCTTCTGGTTAAAAAGAGACACAGCTTACTTTTAAAAACAAGCTGCTTTGTAAATATTTAATGTTAATGATTTACCTCTTGACCTCCCTTTACCAGAAATCATACAATTTATCAATGCAGATTTCGTAACTGTAAACACTGATGTCTTCGGGTTGCTCAACGCAGGGCAGCTACACTGGACAGTAATTATGCTGCAAGAAAGCTGCATTAGACTGTTTTATTTATATTCTGTGGAGTCAAATAACCTGAGACTGCTGTGGGTAAACTCAGTGTGAGTCGGTGTCCGTGTAATGTGACCATTTTTGTCATGTGTGAACGATGTGGAATTCTTTCTCTTCATTTAAACCATTCACGTGCAGCCAGTGGAGCGGTGTGTGGGGACCATCCCTTGCTCAAGGGTCCCTCAGTGGTGCTTCTGGCAGTCCTGTGATTCAAACCCACAGCATTCTGACCAAAGTCTCTAACCACCAGGGTACCAGTGGTTCATAGGGACCCTGTGCCTTATTGAAAATTAGAGACAGTCCAATGCATGTAAATCCCCAGTGGAAATGTAACTATGCTAATGATCAAACCTTACCTGTGATGACAGGTATGCAATAGTCAATCATTAGGAACATTGTGAGCCCAGTGCTGCGATGGCAATACACTGGATGGTGCAAATTAGGCCTAAGGGTCACAGGAAGGACAGACAGCACCTTTGGGATGAGCTGGAGTTAGGTACTGGTTTTGATCGCCCAACACAAGTACCTGACCTCACTAATGCTCATAGAGCCGAATGCAGTCAGGTCCTCACCGCAATATATATGAAACTGTAATGTGATGTGCAATGAAGTCTAACTAAAATCTGCATCTAAAAGAAAAGAAAAAAAAAATCTAGAATGAAATTCTAAATGAATTAATTTAAGTTCCATGTTTCAATTAACATCCAGAAAAAAGGTAACACAATTCATACATTGAATTCAAATGTATAAAGACACACACACATATATACAGTTTTAATACATTATATACATACCTTTGTACTGTAATATACAGTCAACATCAAATAAGAAAGAATACTGAGTAAACCAGTGATGTCCATCCTCTCCGGGTCTAATGTGCTGCAGATTCCTCTCGAGGGGGTTGAGGGCGAGAGCATCAGTTTTTCTCTTGCTCTCAGATGGACCAAGCTGAGCACGCCCGCTTTCATGACTGCCTACAGAGACAGAGAGTCACACTTCACCCTGAGTGTTCTGAAGAAGCTTCAGGGCTCCGTGGTTGAAGATGCTTGATGAGGAAAACAATGTGCCCCCCCTGCCCCGCAGGTTTAGGTTCAGGGATTTGCTGCATGGGGAACAGACCTGGATCAATGATGACAAGTAAGTGCCCCCCATCTTACATCCAGCTGTTAAAATTTGTAGATGTTATAAAGAGGTTGTGTAGTGAAAAGGAACATGCCATGCAACGTTCTGAGCACCGGCTTTTGAAATATATTTTGGTTATGAGGAAAAAAGCTATATAAAAAGTTAAATGTGTAAAAGTGAAATAAAATACATAAACAATAAAACAAGCAACTCGATACATTCTAATGGAATTTCAGGAATATTTAGAAAAAGTGATCTACCGAGAACGCATTTCAAGGTAATGTTTGCAATAACTTCGGTTTTGTGGGGTGAGGTACAGCTTCCAATATACTGCTGTATTATGTAAATGTGAAATGGGAATATTCCCTTCCAGTCCTGGCACAGTCCCATGTTTTCAGACCCAGTCACACACAGGTATGTTTGAAAAGGAAAACGCAGGAATTGCGCCCCCTCCAGGACCCAGGGTGAATAACCCTGGTGTTGACCAGCAGCAGTGATTGGAGGACGAATGCTAGAGCTACATCTGAGGGGCAGCTGGATGAAATCTTCACAACCAAACAGCGACTTTTTACCATGTCTCACCATTTAATGTTTGTATGATTAGCTGCTGTAGCTCTGATGCAATATTCGCTGCTGCTCTTTCTGCAGGGTACAGGTTGAATTCTACTCGAACGAGAACACGCTAAAAGAAAGACTCAATCAGTTCTTCATCAAAAACCAACGATCAAGTATGTCACGCATTCCTGAAGTTCCCTTGACTTGTTTATGTATTTGGCTGGCATTGGGCTGACACTCTTATCCAGAGCATCTTACGCAGTCAGAAGCAAACAAGACATTACAAGTGATAGGGAAAATGTATTTCATTTTCAGTGTAACTAATATGTAAGTCATTTTGGACCATTTCTATTTTTCTATATGTCATGACACCATGTAAATGGCTGATCAAATAAATAAATTTATGCAGCAGAATAAATATGAACAAAAATGGAGATACAAGGCTTTGTTCCTATGATGGTAATAATAGTGTGAAAATGTCAGTGATGACTGAGCAGTTTTTTATACTTTATACCCTTTGTAGGGTGCAGCTTACCATTATTCTTCTCTTAAAAGAAAAATTGTCGTTCATTATAAACTTCAAATAAGATTAATGTTCTAATTATTAGAATTTTAACATTTGAAGGCAACCAAGGCACAAAATAGTGTTATTTGTAGAGTGTAGACTAAGGACAGGCATTCCAAACTGAAATGATATTAGAACAAAGAGAAAGACCCCGTATGCTTTGTCCCCACCCCGAAGTGGCCATTGTAATTCATTACTTAAATCAATGAGGCAAGAAACTATGCCAGAAAAGACATGTTTCAAAACAAGGTGATAGTCACAAATTCATTGTTTTTAATAATTGAATGACTGTTTGCATATAAGAGAATCATGGCCCATCCCTAGACTAGGCCTAATGAAAAACATCTTAATAAATACACTAATGTGCCAAACTGGGTGAGATTTAGCCGTATTCTCTTCCATTCTTCCAAAATGTTCAAGACCCCCAAAGCAAAGCCAGGACCATTTCTTTAATTCTAATAAGAATGAAAACTTTTAGCAGAGGGAACTTTTAGCTGAATCAAAAAATATGATAAATATTTTTAAAAACTTCATGTTTTTATGTTGTGTTGTATGTATCATACTGTAGGCCTTCTAATGTTAAAAGTACTTAAAACGTCCATGTGTGAACACACCACAGCACACAATGTGATCCAAATTTTTCTTTGCATTTAACCCATTCTCCCAACAAAAGGGGTGGGCAGCCAGCGATGAAGAGATGTATGTAGGACCCAAACAACTGAGTTACTTGTAATGTTTTAAAATGAATTCTGAGCTGAACTGAGAGCCAGTGCAAGGACCTGTGAATAGAAGTAATGCGCTCTCTATACTTGGTTTTATTAGAACTCTGGCAACAGCATTTTGAATGAGAGGGTCAGGTCCCGGGGAGCAGTGTGTTGGGGGTCCCTCAGTGATACTTTGGCAGTCTGGGACTTGAATTTGCAGGAGCAAATCCCTTTGGTGGTTGAATCGTAGGCTGCCCACTGCTTCACTTAATGAAAATATTGAATGCAGAGAACAATTTCGCACCGTTCATACTGTTCATACTGTTGAGCTGTGCTGTGCTGTGTTCACATGTGATTCCTGTATCCATGAAAACCTGTATCCTGTATCCGTTCTTTGTTCTTCTCGCAGGTCTCCGAATACGTTTCTTCCGCTTCTCCCTCAAGCTGCTCAGCTGCATTTTGTACATACACCGGGTGCTGGAAGACTCTGGTGAAGGGCTATGCGGGTAAAGTAGCACATTTTGCATCACATGTTAGTTCTTGTCAAAATGTCTCAGATCCTTATGCTCCTACAGTTTTACCTCTTCCAACATCCACTTCCAGAAACACTGTTCACTCACTGATTAACACACCCTTGTCCCCCGACAGGAGACACTGCAACCAGATCATCAATTCTATTCACTTCACCAGCTGATTAGTGTGCATGACATCAGCCAACACACCCAGATCTCAGCTAATGTTTTGAAATTCTTTCTTTGGCCAATGTTTCTGCCAATGTTTGGATACTGATATAATCATTAGAATAAGCCTAATTTGTCATCATATGTTACTCTGAAATAATAATGTTGTACCAACAAATTTGTAAACTGAATTCAAGATGCACATTATGATAAACAGAATGTCATTTAATGTACTTTACAAAAATGGAAAATTAAACAAAAATGAGAAATATAATATAGAATTAAATAAAACAAGAAAATGAGAGGGATAAATGAAATAAAATAATACATAAAAGGACATAAAAAGTGCAGTAAAAATGCAAATATTTAAAAGAGGGCAGATGAGGATAGTGCTATTTTAGCAGCCTTTTAAAGTTGGCTACAGTTGGTGCAGATCTGCTAGTAATGGGCAGTTTGTTCCAGCAGTGAGCTGCATAATGATTAAATGCCATTTCACCAGGTTTAGTTTCAGATCTTCCTACTGCTAGCTGGCCAGCTCCTGCCTATCTACCTACTAGGCATATAAACTTTAAGCATATCAGAGATGTACATAGGACCCAAACCATTGAGTGACATGTACACAATGAATAATGTTTTGAAATCAATACTGTACTGAAATGGGTGTCAGTGCAGGGACCTGAGAATAGGAGTAAAATCAAGTGTCCTTGACTTTGATTAGAACTCTGGCAGCAGCATTTTGAATAATGGGAATGGACTTGTAGGAAATACCTGTGAGAAGAACATGGTATGGTTCAGTTTCACTAAGTCTTGTTTGGACGCAAGAACTAGCAATGATTTAGGTGCCAAAATGCTGACTTAGTGACAGCTTTGCTGTGATCATCAAAACTGAGGACTCTATCCATGATTACACCAAGGTTTCTACATGGGTGGATGTCTCTAGCACCCTAGATTCCAGTGGGCACTGAGAATGTATCTTCCCACTACATTACCTGAACAGAAAAAAACTCAGTTTTGTCTTTATTTAATTGGAGACAGTTATGATGCAATCCTGGTATGTACTTTCTCGAGGCACCAACACAATGGATCTGAGAAAGATCTGAGTGTGATCTGCATAGTTATGAAAGGACACATTGTTTTCTTTAAGAAACTGACCCAGAGGAAGCATGTCAAATTTGAATTGGACAGGTCCAACAAGGTAGGTGTTACTAATAAATTGAGTGGAAAAACAAAGCAGACAGTGAGTGGATGCATGAGGCAGCTGTTTCTAATAAAGTGGCCAGCTTAAAAGAATATCATAACTTAGATTAATAATCATTATGTTTTTTCTATTTTTTCAGTGATTATTGTTCTTACCAAAACTACACCCTTTCTGGAATAGATTGGTGAGTATCAGTTATAAACTGAAGGCTGAACGTTTGAAAAAGGGAAGTCTGTGGTGATAAGTACAGGAGGATATACTAGTGGTTTAATAACAGCTCCCATTTCTACCAGGGCTCCAGTAATCTGGGTGGACCGAAACAACAAACTTGTTTGGGCTTTACAGGTAACATGTGATCAACGCTGACATTCAGGAGGTTTTTAAGCGTTCCCTCGAAGCGATGAGAAAGGCCTCTTGACATTCATTTCTTTGGTGTGTTTAGTTCTTGGTGGCCGTCATCTGTCTCTCCCAGACGATTCTGTTGGTCTACTTGACTTACAAGGTAAGGGTTTCGTTCTGTTGCATGCCACCTCTTTCTCCAGAGCCTCTGAATTTTAGATGTCAAAAGCTGACATCTTAGATGTCAAAAAACTTCTGGCTTGCAGCCCTCATAAGGATATTAAAACTAGTGAACTCCTTGTAGGGTTTGGATCAATTGATGATGTATTTTTGACATATTGGTTGCGGTTCACATAGAGTTTAGATTAAAGAAAACACAGATTGATTAAAAGGATGATGCTGATCCTGACTGTCTTCTTTCTACAGGGGAATATATGGGAGCAGATCCTTCGAGTAACATTCCTGCTGGAGATCATTAACACTGTGCCCTTCTTGATAACAGTAAGTGCCACTTTTGAGATACAGTTTTGACTGCCACACAGATCTGAAGAATGGGCTAATTAATATGAAAAAGTCATCCCTCTGCCCAGTGCCGGTGTCAAGGGTGGGCATTTGAAGGCATTGCCCCCACCCCAGCGAGTCACCAGCCCCTCCCCCCTACAGACTTTAGTGTCGCTAATATGCAGGGGCAGACTGGAAATCTGTGCATTCTGGAACGTCCAGAACAGCCGTCCGGTGCACGGCCATCGGCCCGAGATCAGGTCCCCCCCCCCCCCCAACCCCCCCTACACAGCTGCAGCAGAAACAGTGGCTGGATGGAGACTTAAATAATATATATATTGTAGCATGACTTCAGGGCTTCTCACTGTCCCTCTAAATGCTTTCTGATAATTTTCTCTTAACTGACTTATTTTTCAATAGATCTCTTCATCCCAGGCCAGAGCTCTTCCTTGTTTTCTTTTTATCATGAATGTGATTCAATGTGTGCATTCCTCACAAGAAACGATTCTTAAGGAATTTTTGGTGTTTTTTACTCATCCCACAGGTTCATTTCCGGAATCTCTTTATCCCTGTTTTTCTCAACTGCTGGCTGGCCAAACACACCCTGGAAAATATGATTGTGAGTTCAGCACATGATGGGCATAATCAATGTATCAGGTTAAGGTGGTCTTTCCTCTCCCCTTTCACTCTGCATTACTGTCCTCTCTCTCTGGGGTGGTCCACCCTCTCCTCCATCACTCAATGTAACTGTCCTCTCACTCTCCTTGGTGGGAAGGCTCATCTTTTCTTTTAGAAAATCATGCTCTAAGAATCTTTTTCCCACCCAGATTTTACAAAAGTTATTTTGGTTCTTTCTGTCTCTTTTCAGAATGACTTCCATCGGGCCATGCAGCGGACACAGTCGGCCATGTTCAACCAGGTCCTGATCCTGATATCTACCCTCCTGTGTCTCATTTTCACCTGGTGAGTGGAGTTTTGATTCTGAGATCAATGTTCAGTCCCATTGTTTGATCATTTTTGTGCTTAAAATGTCTCAAACCTCCTGAGATCTCATTAGCTGATAATAAAACTGGTCCTGGAGGTCTGGTGTCTAGCACAGTTTGCTGGTTCCCCTCCTCAAACACACTCACCAAACAATAACAGGTGAGTTAACCCAGGTGTGTTTGGGGAGGGAGCTCACTAAACTGTCCTGACACTGCTGCTCCAGGACCTGACATACACTGAAGATGTTCTTTTGTTCCGAAAGCGACAATATGCAAAATCCAAACATAGAGAGAAAATGGAAGGTGACCAAGCAAACACCACTCTTGGGGGAAGAAAAGCAACTCAAATAAACAGCGGTCTACATAGAACATTCCTGACATTTTTCAGATGATCTGTTCCAAAGCCTTGTATGCCTTAAGAAAACATGTCCACCGTACTGGTAATACCAGACCTTGTTTTTCCTTTGTATCTTGGCCCAGTAACAATGATTCTGATGGAACAGTAGCGTAGTTCTCGTTACACGTTAAGGCTGCCCTCTTTCCAAGTTTACTATGCCCTCTTTCCAAGTTTGATGACAATATTTTTGCCAATCAAAAAGCAGGGACTTGGTCCACTCGGCCACAGCCCATTTTTGGCCCTCCCATTTAGCAGGGCCATGACAGCTTATATATGGCTGGTCGCTTTATCTCTATTGGAAAAAAAATGTTCATAGCATGGCACAGTTCCTCCTGCCAGTTGAAAAGTGCCTTAACAGAGATGAAATTCAGCAGGGAAATAAGTATTTGACACATCAGCATTTTCAGAATGGGGATTTCTAAGTGGGCTATTGACACAATAAGTAATAAGTATTAATAAGTGTCGAACAAGGTGCAAAATGGAATACAAAGCCAGCAAATCTCCTGAAATCTGTCAGTATTGCGAGAGGAACCCTGCCACATATCAGTACTAATTGATATCAGCTTCCTTTGTCCTGATTGATGGCCTATATAGGCTTCTTATTGCCTGGAGGCACACAAGAAAGACATGACCGTTAAAAGCAAAAACTTGTTGAAAAGCATTCCGATGGGAATGGTTATAGGCGCATATTCAGAATGCTGAATGTCCCTGTGAGCACTGTGGGGGCCGTTATACTGCAATGGAAAAAGCATCAGTTCACCATAAACCAGCCACGATCAGATGCTCCACAAAAAATCCCTGCCCAAGGAGTCCAATGAATAATCAGGAGAGTTCTCCAAGAGCCAAGGACCACTTGGGCAGAACTTCAGGAAGACCTTGCATCAGCAGGTACTCTTCCATTCACGCTCACCACACAAGACTCCATTGCTGAACATAAAGCATGTTTAGGCTCCTTTCAAGTTTATGAAACAGCATTTGGAGAAGCCTGTGGATTATTGGGAGATTATAGTATGGTCAGATGAAATCAAATGTGAACTTATTGGCAGTCATTCTACACACAATGTTTGGAGAAGACATGGCACTGCCCACCACCCTAAGAACTGGCAGATTTCATATTACTGAAGGCAGGATGAAAGGAGAAATGTACTGTGACATTCTGGAAAAAAATCTGCTTCCATCTACCAGAAGACACAAGGCCAAGGAAACAATGAAGTGTTTTCAAAGAAAGAAAATCAAGTTGCTTAAATGGCTCAGTCAATCACCTGACCTAAATCCCATAGAAAATCTATGAAGAGAACTGAAGATCAAGTTTCATAAAAGAGGCCCAAGGAACATTCAAGATTTGTGTGGAAGAATGGACCAGAATCACTCCTGAGCAATGCAGACATCTAGAAACTACTCACCAACAAAAGTGTTAAATAAAGTGTGTTCAATACTTATTCCCTGAGTCATTTCACTTTATTTATTATGATTCAACTACTTAAATGTTCTGATTTCTTTGTAAGAATTCAATATTTGTCTTGATGGATATATCTGGTGGAAATTTTGTGTCAATAGCCCATTTACAAATTTCCTTACTGATACAAATGCTGATGTTTCTGAGTAAAGTTTGTGAGGGTTGAGTCAGTTTATGACAGTGAAGTGTGAAGAAGGACGATCTTCAGTCTCCGTTTGAAGACAGTGAGGATCTCAGCAGTTCTGATGGCCAGAGGAAGTTCATCTTGATGCAGGTCTTCAGTTTTGAGAAGAGAAAGGTCAAGTAGGTCTGTGCTTGATGCTCTAAGAGGTTGAGTTGAGACCTTTGGTCTGAACAATGCTGATAGTTAGGATAGAGCTGGACCATTTTTGGCTATGTAGGCGGGTGTTAAGAGTTTTAAGCCTAATGCGAGTAGCCACAAGAAGCCTGTGAAGGGTTCACAGTAGTTAAGCTTTGTGTGAGAATGTTGGAAACTTATGTACACATTTTAAGTCATAAAAATGCTCTAGAACACTTGAGAGACCTAGATCAATAGAAAGACGTTCGTTTTAAGTCTTACGACCCCCTATATCTTTGCTCTTGGGCGAACATCCTCCAAGCGTAGTGAATCCTTTGTTTTTGCCAGTGGTTGGGTTTCTCATACGGGGGCCACATATGAACCTGTACTTATGAAATGAGGCAATTATGGGCATTTCCTGTTTGTGACCAGCATCCTTGGAAAGATCCGTTTAGTGTCCATTATGGTTTTTCAGATGGGCTCTTATTGACCTTCATGTGTCTCTAATGACCGTAATGATGTGGTTGCCTCTGATTCCAGTGTTGTTCTTGGCTAATGCATCTGAGTGATGAAAACAATGCAGCTCTAAGGCACTCTGCTCATTTTTCTTCAGCCTTAGTGACAACCGCAGTGGCACAAAGCACCCGTTTACCTGCTGGGTGCTGACAGACAGCGCCCATGCTGGGGCAGCGTGAGGCTTTGACTCATGATTCATGGGAAGATGTGGCTTTGTCAGCCTGTGAGGTTTTTCAAGTACTCTATTCCATGTTAATCAGGACTAAGTGATCACGAAGACACTATTAGCTCCAGCGCTAATGCAAATCCTCCTGATTTTAGTGCTCTTTTTCTTCCTGTTGCTGTTCTGCTTGTAAATTGAGAGGACACAATTATCTCTCATTTCCTCAATCCTCAGACCATTAATGACCAAAGAGGCTCTCAGGAGCCACAGGGTCTTGGCTTGTGAAATAAAAAATCTTTCTAGGTAGGTGGGGTGGTGTCCCCCCACCCCCCACCTCCATTATGCAGTATATCTGTCCTCTCTATGTGGGTAGGGTAGTCCTCCCTCTCCCCCGTCACTTAGTATAACTGTCCTCTCTCTCTCTTGGTGGGTAGGGTGGTCCTCCCTCTCCCCCGTCACTCAGTATAACTGTCCTCTCTCTGTCTCTCTGGGTGGGTAGGGTGGTCCTCCCTCTCCCCCACCACTCAGTATAACTGTCCTCTCACTCTGTGGGTGGGTAGTGTGGATCTCCTTTCCTACATCACTAAGTGCCACTCCCATCACTTCTCTTAAAAAATGTGACATCAGCCAGCGTAGATGTTCGTTAGAATGAGCAGGTAGCTTTATTAGTAAAGGGCAACAAGGTAAAGTGTCACCATCTGAACAAATCCTTGTGTCTCCATTTTGTTGTTTTTTTTCTTCTTTTTTTCATTTCAAAACACCAGGTTCCATTTAGTTTGGTTTCATAAAGGATGGACAAATATAAATTAATCAATAATAAATGCAGTTTCAACAAAATAAAACCCAAAAAATATCCAGCAAAGAGTGGTTCCTTGGTCAGACACTGGACACTGTTGGGAGATAAACTGGCCTGCTGGCGCTGCGAACTGTTTCTTCTGATAAACTTGCCACTGACTTTTGATCATATAATGACTGTTCTGCAGCATATGTGGTATCCAGCACCTGGAGCGTGCCGGACAGAAGCTGAGCCTTTTTAACTCTGTCTACTTCTGCATCGTGACGTTCTCCACCGTGGGCTATGGGGACGTCTACCCAAAGATCTGGCCCTCCAAACTGCTGGTGGTCATCATGATATCTGTGGCTCTGCTGGTGCTGCCAGTCCAGGTGAGTGTCTCCAAATATTTGTCCAAAAATGCACATAACTGGATTTTATTTACCCCATAACATGATTATTTATTAGCAGACATGGAGGGAATGTGGTGAAGAATAACTGTGTATAATATGAAAATTATTAATATGCTACGTTAGAATATGTGCATTAATATAAATGATGGGCATCTGAATGTGTCCTCGTAAAAAACTAAATGTCTTGGCATAGTAATGATCACAGTTATTATTATTAATAAATTAAAATGTATTATATTAGCAGACTGTTTATCCTGTTTAATAGCAATAAAATCTCAGTCAGTTTAGTTCTTGTAATGAATTTATGACATATTATATGTTAGATTATATGGCATTATGAACATAGCAGATATTCATAAATATATCATCTTTCATGCTGCAAACATTAGGAGAGTCTATAGAAAATACGCTGGTGTACAAGTGGAACAATGATCAGTAGTCAGCTGGAACCGAACAAAACCCACCCCAACAAACAAGATGGTGGGATTCTGTGCAGAAATACCTTCAGGAACATCTGATCCAAACAAGCTAAATTCATCTCAGCACTGCTGAACTTTTACTAACCATCCATCCATCCAGAACTACCCTTAATGGGTGGAAGAAGTCACCAATATTAAATCATCCTTTTTCCTTACTTTATAAAACAGTTTATGAAAGCAAAAGAACACAAATAACTTTGCATCTGTGATTCTCTTGTCTTCTCCTCTATTTTTGAATAATTAAATTGTATTTATACTGCAGTTTTAATGTCTGAAATAACACAAAAGTGCGTCACAATACAATTAGTGACAATCAGAGAGGGTTAAACATAGACTTATGAAATGGGTTTAAATGTGAAAAATAGAAAGACGAACCACAGAATTAAAGAATAAGGGAGAACTCCTTTGTTAAACGAAGCAAGATATATGGAGGAAAGCAGTGTATTCTGTAAAAGAAACATATTTTAATGGTGTGCCTCAGTTTGAGGAGCTGGCATACCTGTGGATGGAGAGGCAGAAGTCTGGAGGGAACTACAGCAGACACAGGGCCAAGACAGAGAAGCATGTTGTGCTGTGTGTCAGCTCGCTCAAAATTGAACTGCTTATGGACTTCCTCAACGAGTTTTACGCCCACCCCAAGCTCCAGGTACGTGACAGACTGTAATGTCACTGAATAGTAACTGAACAAAGAAAACACTTCAGTATGTTTCATTTACATTTAGATTTGAAGAATTTGGAAGATGCTCTTATCTACGAGAAAATGTGTTACTCGTATTAGTAAACTTAGACTGAAATTTAAGAGCCGCTAGACCATTACAAGTCTAATAGGGAAGACATAAATCCTCGACCAGGGACCTATCAGTTGGCAAATAGTGAGCACAAATATTTAATATTTGTACTCATTTATTTGTAGTGATGTGCCAATCCACGTTTTTCCAGTTCCAATCCGATACTGACACAGTAATACATATCATACATATTTTTCCTTTAATATTAGCATTATTTTTGTTAAAAATGATGCTGTTTGTTTGTAAGGTTACATCATAGAATAAACAAACAACTAAGCACTAATTAGAAGAGCAAAAATTACTCAAAATTTAAAGATTTATTTACACTTCAGAAAAAGGAAGCAGCCACAGCTGTAAAGTCAAAAACTCAACAATCTTGGCTTAAGCATTTAAATAGTAGTAAAATGTCCATTTTAGCAGCAAAGACTGTGTAAAAAGGTGCAAAATTAATATATGTTAAATAGGTGAATTCACAGACACAGCATATATTTAATTTTGATCAGCCGAGGTACGAGATATCCACCCTTAGCCTCGTTGTGTTTTGAGACAGTCATATAAATAGTTCAAGTATTATTTCAATTTTAGCAGCAACAGCTGTTTCAAAAAATAAAGTGTAAAACAAATAAACAAATTTTAAAAACATTAATTCGGAGACAGGACATATGTAGAGTGTAATCTCACTACTTCCATGGATCGGCCGAAATGCCCAACTATAAAGAACATCAAAATGTCTTGAGCCAGAGATAAGTGTCTTCTCTAATTTTCCTTTCCCTTTTGGTTTGTCTGCTGTAAATTTGTTGCGTTTTTGGAAAATGTCAACGGGCATTTACTGCTGACGCATCTCGTATTACATTGTCGAGTTTAAGGTCCTGCGCAGACTGTCTGACTGATATCGGATTTACAGCTATATTGGAACCCAATACCGAAATGATATCGGATCCGGCCCATCTCTATTTATTTGAACACTCATGAGAGTTGCATGGGTCTGTGTACCAAAAACCATGTTTACCATGATTCATGGAACAATTTCCTTTTTATCCCCATTCTGACTTGCTGCCCTGTATTGTGTCTGAAGTTGAAACTGTCCCTATAATCTTATTAAATGGCCAGAGCTAAACTGAGCAGACTTGCCAGAAATAGATAAATGTGTTTTGTGACATTTACAGAGATCTCACAACGCTGTCTTCAACTTAGTTTCTGCATTATGACTGTGTGTGTCATTTACATGCTACATCAAATTTTCAGTTTTCCATGATAAGGGACTTTCATGTCAAGAAACTGCTCAGTATTTACGTATTGACCTTTCTTGCAACCTTCAACACGTTTACCCACTCTCTCCAATTTGGGGATCTCCAGCACAGGCTGGCAATGGTTTGCTTCCTACCTAATGACCGGAGGTACCAGGTAGCATGGCATGGCTCCCAGTCTAGCCAGTGAAGATTGTCCTCTGATGTTCCGCAGGGCTTCAACCTAGGACCACTTCTCTTTTCACTATATACTGGTTCTCATGGGGATGTAATAGCCTCACATGGCTTTTCCTACCACTTTTATGCAGATGACACTCAACTTACTCTCTCCTTACCCTCCAGTGATGATCAGGTCTCACCTCGCATCTCGGACAGTCTGACTGACATCTCCTCTTGGATGATGGTCCACCACCTCAAGCTCAATCCCAGCAAAACTGAGCTTCTTTTCATCAAAAGGAGTCCACGACCCCACAAATTCTTTGTAGAACTCTGTTCCCTTAAAGAAGGAAAGAAATATTGGTGTCTTGCTAGATGAATAACTGTCGATCCTGTGACATCTTGACCAGCTCTCCAGGACATGCAGATACCTTCTTTATAACGTCAGAAGCATCCGAACCTTTCAAACCACTGAAGCTACACAGATGCTTGTCCAGTCTCTGGTCATGTCTAAACTGGACTACAGCACTAGTTGGACTTCAACTAAAGATAACAAAACCACTTCAGCTGCGAAGTTAGACTTCAATGTTCCTAAATGTCCCTTCAATGTTCTCACATGCTACACCTCTACTACAGAACCTTCACTGGCTTCATGTGGCCATTCGCATTAAGTTCAAAACCTTGCCTTCAAGGCCAAGAACTGACTTGCACCTCCTTACTTATCAGCACTGTTTATCAGTGTCATTTTCGTCCTCTCAGAGCTTCAAGCACTGCTCGTCTTGAAACTCCATTGCTCAACAGAAGACGAATGCATGCACCAAGAGTCTTTTCAGTCTTGGCCCCCCAGTTCTGGACCAAACTCCCCCTTGAAATCAGATGTGCATAGTCCCTCGCTGTCTTCAAGGCCAACCTCTTCAAGGAACACTTTGGTGACGAACCAGTCCTCTTGTTTTTCTCTTATGGATCATATTCTTTATATTAAAAAAACTCGTTTTTCCTTACTTGTGTAAAAAATTGAATTAATTACAAGCCCTCTGATTAATTAATCAAAATGTATTGCACACATTTGTAAAATTATTTTTTTATTTAAATGAATTTTGGCGAATGAGTGAATGAATAATCAACATTACAGACTTTCTGTAGCTCTTTTATATAGGAACTTTTTGCATTGTTCATGTGCAGTATTGGTCACAGAAATAAAAAATATGACCTAATATGCTGAGGGCAAAATGCTTCAGCAAAAACTATGATAGAACTAAGTCCTTTTACAAGCTGCAGTTTAAGACATTGTACCTACAAGTACAGGTGTTTTAATGATTTATGCTGCCTTGTTGAAAAATGCTACCAGTAGAATCTATCCCATTGAAAAATGCTACCTTTAAGTTTATGCGGTTTTTAGTCAGTTTATGACTCTAAAAATGATGAGAAATAGACAAATAATGTGCATAATCAGAGAAAAATATATTGTATTTAAAACATCTACTTATAGAGTCTATAGATTAATGCTACTCTACTGAACAATGTAACCTTAAAGTTCACACAGTTTATAGGGTCAATTGCCAAGACTGATTGTCACGATTATGACGGCAAACACTGGGGGTCGCTGCAGGACCATAAAACCATTTGCGAACGATTAGGCAAGGGCAAAATTGCCCTGGGACTGTGTATTTAAGGGGGCTCTGTGCCCAGCCGTGTTGTCGAAACACTAATGTTTGGTTGGTTCTCTCCCCTGTCCGGTCTGGCCCGTTGCCCTCTACTCTACTCAGCTCAGGTCTGCTCTACTATCCTCTTGCCCTTAGCTTCTCCCCTGGCTCTCGAGCCGTGTTTTCATTATATTATCCTGTGTGTATTTTGGTGTGTAAATAAACCTTCACTAATGGAAGTCCATGGAGACACCTCGTTCTTACCTTCTTGGTCTGGATCGTGTCCATCCGTGAGAATAAAGATGAGAATTCGGTAAATGCGGAGAAAAATATATTGTATTTAAAAAACATATTTTCAAACGATTCATACTACCCTGTCAAAAAATGCTACCTTAAGCGTATACACTTTAAACAGCCAGTTTAGCACTATTAATGATGGGAATTAGGCAAATAGTATGCATATTCTGAGAAAAATATATTTTAGTTAAATGAGAAGAGCCTAGTTAGCAAGATAGATCTTAGAGGTGCATAGAGCCAGTTTACACAGTTGAGTTCTAACACTGAGAAATGCACCATGGTCTGGTGTTCATCTTACCTCACAAAAATCGGATGTGTATACCACAGTGTGCTACTGTGAAGACTGATTCTGATTCTGACCATGTACAAGAGTGAATCAAATGGATTGTGAAAAACTCCTGGTTTGAGAAGTTGAAAGTGTTACAACTGATCCTTGTTACAACCATGCCCGGTCTCCCCTATATACATATATGTGTGGGTATAACTGTCTTGTATCTTATGTATAAATGTATATATTATTATTTCATAAGTGTACTAGAATGCTAGGCCTCAACCTTGGACAGTGGCTGTAGATAATGCTGATAAAGATGAGTAGCAGTAATAGTGCCTGTGATCCTTTACCAGCTTGAGTTTTCATTTGTTTCTGTGTCCCGCAGGACTTCTACGTCATCATCCTGTGCCCCACAGAGATGGACACTCAGGTGCATCGAGTTCTACAGATACCTCTCTGGTCTCAGAGGGTCATCTACCTGCAGGGCTCTGCCCTCAAAGACCAAGATCTGTTCAGGGGCAAGTGAGTGTGCATAAACCAGTCACAGACCGTGCGTGTCTTCACTGTGTGTGTATATATTCGGTTCCATCTTTGTCTGAATACCGTATTCGTATAAAAAAAAAGTTATTTGTGCCTTTGCGAATACCGTATTCGGGTTTGTCCCCACCCCTAATATATACATACATATAAATGTAGCACTTCTTCCTACTTAAAAATATAACCTGTAGAGCTCTCCTCTGGCTGTCCCACTGCCCTAAGCCTTGTTTCCTCAAACAGTAGGTCGCTGTGGATAATAATCTGCTAATTTAATGTATTGTAATGGCATGTAATCATACAACAGATTTGCAAATGTCTGACGCCACCCTGAAAAATGTTTTGTGTGAAATGTGTTTCTATTATAAATGTCTTACATCTTGTTTTCTTCATGCATTTTATTTTATATCCATTTTCTGTGGTGTCAATTAGTTATAATTAACATTTTCTGACCTCTCCTTGCTTCCTAACATTAATTTCCTAACATTATTTCCTAACATTATCTCCTGGGTCGGCCTTCTCTCTCCTATTCTCATTCCCTTCACAGATTCTGTCCGTAAGCGCTTTTGCCCTTGGGACTAATTTTCCTAGGAATCTTTGATAAACAAAAATATTTCCATGAGGTAACCTTTTAGTTTGAGCCTGGGGTGGGTCCACAATTAGTTCTCCCCTGGATGCATCCATTTACCATTACAGACTCTTATTGGGTTTTCCCAAGAAGAGGCACACTCTCTCTGCTCCCAGGAGCATAACAACATGAGTTTTTCTCCCACTCTCATTCACACCACTCACACGTGTCTGGTTAGTGGTGAGCATTATTTAATCAGTCAATAGCCGCTCATATTTCACTCCACTACACGAACATGAGTCCAGTTAGTGGTGAGCGTTAATAACCCCATCAGCTTGTATTTCACTACACGTCTGGGTTCTTTCTTAATTTCTGAAAGGAGGACTGCCACATAATCCCCAATTATTACAGAATGACTCAACCAATTGAGGGGGGAGAGGTCCAGGCAGCCTTGGCCAGCCATGGGACAGCCACTCACCCAAGCCCACTCCCCCAGGAGCCTCTTGCTCACCCCCCAGGCCAAAGCCACACCTTCCAGTCCCAGAGAGGTTTGATGGCAAGGGTTGGTGCAGGGGCTTCAGCCTTTTAGCCTCAGCCCTCCCAGTTCCCCACTGAGAGGGAAATGTAGCTTTTATGAATTCCCTGTTGACAGGTTGCTTAGCCCTAGGTTTGATAACCCTCATCTGGGAAAGCCAATCGAATGTGTGCGACTCATGGGGCCTGGTCCTTTTTCATTGGCACATGTTGTGGATGACTACATGGTCAAGTTCTGCACACTAGTGAGTGGAAAATAGAGGACGGGTAGAATCTGGCCACCCTTATGGTTTTATCTCTTTCCATCTCGGGGCTGTGTTCTCCCCAGCCATGCTGAGCCCATGCAGCTAGGATACACATGGTTGTCCCATCAGGAAAAGGGAGGAAGTTAATATGAGGGAGGGGGGATCTCTCTACTGGGGCCAATTGGAACACCAGTACTCCACCTCCCATGACACCCATTATGGGCCATTCCTATCCTTTCCTGCCCTCTTGGGTATTCATCACAGCCACACTTGTGTGTCCTGAATGTGAGGAATGTCTCAGGGTTTTCTTAGATTCCAGAGCCCCGGAAACTTTTATTGATGCTGCCTTGTTCCTTGGGCTTTGGTGCAGTCACACATCAGACCTGGTCACTCATGCTGTGAATTGGACAGTTCAGTGAGCTTATTTAAAATGATGCCCCCAATCTACCCCTTGAAACCGGGCTTCCTTTGGTCATAGGTCACAATCCACAGGTTGACTGAGTCATGTGTTCTGTGGTTACATGAGGACCCCATGATCAATGGCCCTGCTTGGCTATAACACCCCAGAGTCCCAGAGTCCCACCCAGGGTCCTGCTGGAGTATTGGGACCTTGCAGATATCTTCAGCAAGCAGAAGGCGCAGCACTTGCCGATGCACAGATGATATGACTATGCCATCAATGTCCTGCCTGGTTCTGCTTCACTGTGGGGCCAGTTATTTTTTTGTCTGAGTGATAGGACATGGCTGGCACCAGGCTTTTTAGCTGGACCTGCCCAGTGCCTACAACCTCATCAGGATCCACAAGGATCCACCCACCATCTTCATAAATGAGGTCCCAAGGGAAGCCCTGGAAAACTATGTGTTTGTCTACAAGGATGGTGTTTTAATTTACTGTCAGTTAGTAGATGAGCTTGTGGTGCATGTTGGGTCTTTCAGCTCATCTTGTACCATCATCATAAAACTTCAGAAGTCCATATTCAGTGCTCAGTCCGTTGACTTCCTGGGATTTGTAGTGTCTAATGGCAGGCTGAGCATGGACTCTACCATGGTGGCAGTTGTGATCAGATATCAGACCCATTCCTGAAACAGATCCACACTGAACCACTGATGGTCTAATTTCGTTGTGTTACGTTTATGTTGGCAGGGAAATGTTTTGCAGAATGCAGCCTTCAAGTGGATTTTCTACCCTCTGCAGGCCAAACCAGGAAGCAAAGTTTTCATGCATAAAAAAGCCCTTGGTGTAATGTGCTACATGCTACAACTCTTTAATGGAAAACAGCAATAAACAGCACTAATAAAAATAGCATTTTTCCTCCTCTTCCAGGCTGGACAAGGCTGAGGCATGCTTTATCCTGAGCAGTCGCTGTGAGGTTGACCGCACTGCAGCAGTACGTACCTTAAGTATGTAAATGGAATGTTGGGGTCCACAAGGCTACTGTCATTAACAAGTAATGTAACCCCACCAAGCTGCAGGATTTGAGATGAATTTGAGGTATTTTAGGCACGTAGTTAGCACAGTGCTAATTGGTGGGAAACGGTAAAGGAATGTTTTGTGTTCCAGGATCACCAGACGATTCTTCGTGCTTGGGCTGTGAAGGATTTTGCCCCAAAATGCCCCCTTTATGTCCAAATCCTCAAGCCGGAGAACAAATTTCATGTGAAATTTGCAGGTACTTGTCCTGAGTAGTTTAAAAACTCAAACTACATTTCTGCAACACAAAATAAAATAATGGTGTGTGATATTTTTTTCTGCCTACAGACCATGTCGTTTGTGAAGAGGAGTTTAAGTATGCCCTGCTGGCCCTGAACTGCATCTGCCCTGCCACCTCCACCCTCATCACCCTCCTGGTACACACCTCCCAGGGCCTGTGAGTGCAAAAACCCAGTGGAATTCCACTAACAAAATTCCTGTAAAATTTAGAGTATAAGATGTGAACAGAAAAGTTCAGAGTGAGTTGGTTTGTTCTGGAGGAACTCACAGGCCAGAATGGAACCAGATATCTTCCTCTAAAAGTTCCCTTACATAAAGTCCGATGAAATGGTTATGGATGCCTGCCTGACACCTGAGACGTTGTTCTACCAGAGGAGCTTTTGGTCCTAAAACTAAAAACATCAAAAAGGGCATTATGAGGCAAAAAACTGGCCAAAGAAAGTTCAGACTGGCCGCTCTTCGACATTCATATAAACTCTCAGAGACACATGGAGCACTGCTGAAGATCAAGATTTTATAAAAACAGTTCACCACCACAGTAAAGAAATCCAAATTTTCTTAACAAACCCACTCAGAATGAGTCAGTTTATCTCAAACATTGCATTCTAAAAAAGTTTCTTTCAAATAGCACAATGGTATCACATGGTACGTTTTGGCTACTTTTAAACCCCATTGAAAGACTGGTGTTAAAGGGATAGTTCAGCAAAAATTCTAACTGTCACATTTTTCACAATCTTACCAAAATGCACTCAATTATCCAGCACATTCTGCTTCTTGAGGTTTGACACTTTGAGCTTTTATTAGAAATAGAAGGCATATGTTTCTGATAGTATGGCCAGTATGTGGAAGCCCAAGTTGGGTGTTTCTAATCAAATGGCCTTCAAGTGGAAGCACAAGGTAGATGTATCTAATGAAATTGACTGACTACTGAGTGACTGGCTGCATTTGGACAAGAAAGAAATGCATAAAATTAAATATTTTTCAAAATCACACAGATGTTCTTGTGATTGCTTTGGTCATAAGCACAGGACAATTTCCAGGGACACAATCTCTATAAAGAAACAGCAAGATTATATTTACAGAATGAACATGTTTGGGATCCTCCTCTGTAATGTGTATGTCATCTCTTCAGCAGAGAATCTCTTTTGAGAATAAATGTGTGCAATTGAAGGCTCTGACTTTCTCAGGGAGGGCCAGCAGTCTCCAGAGCAGTGGCACAGGATCTATGGCAGATGTTCAGGCAATGAAGTGTACAGCATCGTTCTGAAGGACAGCATTTTCTTCAGGGAGTATGAGGGCAAGAACTTCCTGTACGCCTCCTTTCATGCGCATAAGAAGTGAGTAACTGAGCATCATTGTGAAATATAACAATAACTAACAATGAAGATTCAACAATACACAGAGTATAACATAAATGGTTAAGGTGTAAATACAATAATTCAGAGCCCTGTTCTAGAGAAAACTCAGTGTTGTTCAGTGTTGGAGAATAGAACCAGGCTTCTGTATCAAAAAAGCTCCCTCACAGAAAGATATTCCATTAAAATGGTAATGAGTGGGCTGCCTGCTGCCTGAGATGTTGTTATTCTAATGTTTTCAGATGCTTGCAGGTATTCTAAGGAAAAACTTGTTTAGTTCAGATTTGCCACTATTTTACCTTAATCAACATTCTATATAAACACTTCCATATAGAATCTTGGAGCTTCACTGGGGGTCGAGAGGGAATAAAACGGTTGTATTTGTGTTGAATGCATCTTGTTGCAGTCACCACCATTGTAAAGAAATCTGAGTCTCTACAATGAACTATTTCATACCAAACCCACTCTGCATGAGTCTGTGTACATTTCATATTTACAACCTCCCACCCCAAATATTAAGTGTTAGTTATAGCTCTAAAAGTATGCGGCTAATTCTTGGAACCTGATTACCATGGCGATAACAGCATACCTCATCATGCCCTCTCCTCCGACTGTGTTGAAATTCCTAATACACTTGCTTATGTCTTTTCTAACACTGAACGACCTCAATTTTTTTCCCAGGTATGGCGTTTGTCTTATTGGGGTCCGCCGTGGAAACAGTAAAACCATCCTCCTCAACCCCGGGCGTCAGTACACCATGAGTGCTTCAGACATGTGCTTCTACATCAGCATCACCAAGGAGGAGAACTCCTCCTTCAAGTTCCAGAAAGAGAGCAGACAAAAAGGCCCCAAAAGTCGTCTTCCAGTGCATAGCATCATTGCTAGCATGGGTCAGATATTTTTTATCTAGCATTTATAAGCAGTATTGACCAGGCAACTTGTCCACTGGGTGGAAGGTGATGGTGAGTGTTTCTAATGAAGTAGCCAGTGAGTAGAAGCACAAGGTTTTTCTAATAAAGTGGGTTGTGTGTGTAAGCACAAGATGGGTTTTTCTATTAACATGTCCAGTGAGTGGAAGCACAAGGTGTTTTTTAAAAATGAAGTGGCCAGTGAGTCCTACCTCTTAATATATGTGTTGTGAATTATTTTTGTTCTGTTTAGCGATGATGCTTGTGACACTTCTTGCTAAACACAGGCCTGTTCTGCTTTGTGTAGGCACAGTGGCTATTGACCTGCAGGAAACTAGCAGCACAGCAAGCCATGCCTCTTCCATCTCTGTTCGGGAGCCTGTCAGGAGCAGCAGCAAGAGGCCCAGTATTGCCACCGTTCTGGAGGTGCCAGTGTCCCCCTTGCTGCAGGCTGGGGAAAGTGATCTGTCTGAAGACGAAGCCGCACCGTTCTGGGAGGACCAGTCCAGTAATGGGTATAGGCTGTTTCTCTTTGTGTTGCACTGCTGGGTGATATGCATTGACAACATGTGGAATGGCCTCTTTTGTCTCCTTTGTTTTGGACAGGTACATCACCGGATATCCTCCCAATTTACCTTACATTGGAAGCTCGCAGACTTTGTGCCATTTATTGAAAGAGAAGTTGCCTCACTGTTGTCTGAAACTGGACAGGGTAGGATATTGGGTGAGGAAGTAATTTGGGGTTAGTGATAAAATCTAGTGTTCTCCTCACTTGGGTTGACTGAAGAGTCTGAACCAAACAAGGCAGGTTGTAAAAGCATCTTTATTTCAATATAAGATGAGCATCTTGAGGGCCCACTCAAAATAATGTATTCCCTGTCCTGAACAGGATTTATACTGGCCAAAACATGTTTTGGAATCTTAAAGATTTTCTAAATCACTCAACATTTCTTTTTTTATTGTAAAATTTATTGTTTGTTTTTACTATTATTATTCTTATTTATTGTCATTATTTATTATTATTATTATTATTTTTTTTGTAGTAGTAGTAGTAGTAGTTGGAGTAGTATTAGTAGTAGTAGTAATAGAAGTAACATATATATCACACTGCATCTGTCACCAAAAACAGTAATTAAGTAATCTTTATGCAAATATTCTTACCCCACACTGGGCCTATGAGTCATTTGCATGCAACAATTCACACATATGCTCCTTGTAGTCAGTTAACCAGCCCACATTTGCTTCCTGAGCTTTTTATAGAGAAGCTTTCACTCACTTAGTCCTTGTGACTGTGACGTGACATCTAAAGAATGGACAGGACAAAACTGAGAGAAATCCAGAGAACTTTATTTACTACTTACACTCCTCTGGCAGCCATTGAAAAAGGGAGATAGAGGAGGAACAGTGAAATGACTGAAATTCTGGTAAATCCACTAAACAGCAAAAGTCCTTAAAGTTCTCCATCATGTGCTGCTTTGTTTGTGCAGGGCTGTTCACACAACCCCTGCGAGGACGCCAAAGCATACAACTTCTGGAACAAGCCGGTCATCCTGTCGGCAGAGACGGCAGGGAATGGCCTGTACAACTTCATCCTGCCCCTGAGAGCCTCGTACAGACCCAGGAAAGAGCTGAAACCCATCATCCTGTTACTGGACAACGAGTAAATCCCTTCGGTTCTCCTCCCTGTTCCTCTCGCCTATTTACTGCACTCTATCACTAGAATTATTTTTAAGTCCATTTATCTGCCAAAAACATTTCTGCAACATTTTTGAATCTCTTAAAAAGAATGTCCTCCCTTACGCCCCCTAGTGCCCGCACTGTGACACACACCAAAACGAGTCAAGTCTGTTTATGTAGCCCAATTGCATACACAAAAATCATTGAATATGCTTTACAGTACTAGCATAACAACAATAAGCATTAAAATAGTAAGAATTAAAAAATATATATATATAGAAGAAGACATAGAAA
This sequence comes from Rhabdalestes septentrionalis, assembly GCA_037832545.1. Taxonomy (NCBI): domain Eukaryota; kingdom Metazoa; phylum Chordata; class Actinopteri; order Characiformes; family Alestidae; genus Rhabdalestes; species Rhabdalestes septentrionalis. The sequence continues at coordinate 25,683 of JBBMFX010407301.1, forward strand.
ATCAATAAAAGAAGATCAAATCTGTGATTCAAACACAGACATTTAAAAGGCAGAATACAATTTTAGCTCAGAAAACCAAACCAGCAGTTCAGTCAGCCAAAATTTTGTCTCAGAACTCAGAATAGCTTTAACTGTAGCGAACTCCTAAGTCATTTCACCTGCAGGAGCTATGGCTCACATTAAAAACTGTTCATTCTAAAACATTAAAACCTTTGTTTCAGTACCGAAACATCAATAATTCTCCTGATCAAAGACCTTTATGTGATTAAAGCGTCTGCACTTCATGATCCAATCGTCCTGTTTAGATGAACTTGAATGATGTTTCTGTGACTGTAGATTTATACTTAAACATAAACAAGAACAGGTAAAACAGGCTGATTTTGTCACTGCATTTTTAAGACCGAAGTGTGTAAGTGACCTCTGATCTGGTTGGCTGCCCGGTAGTGTGCCTTGTCCTAAAGGCAGTAAAAAAGTGAGCAAAAAACAAAGTAAAAGTAAAAAGTGGGCCGATATAGACTCAAAAAAACTAGTAAAATACAGAAAATAACAACGCTAGAAAAAAATAAGAGCTGCTTTTTTATCTGCATCTCTATGAATGTGACAACCATTCCATTCCTACACAAGCTCCTCATTCTGCTTTTTCAGTGATCACCTGAATCACATCTTATTTACTGAGGAAAAGTATAAAGCACTGCTGTAATTCACACTCTCCTCTTGCAATGTGACCAGTTGGATGGTAAAACACTACTAAAAGTATGTCAAAGGTAATTATTGCCATTTTGCTTTAGAGTAAACAAGAGATTCAAGTTCTGAATTATTCAAGTTCTGTAAATGCTGTATCATTCCTCTTATTGAGATATTTGATCATTTCCTTTGAAAATTATGCTTTAAAGTACTTTTTTAAATGAGGAGAAATATTGCCAGTGCTTCTTAAAAACTAAGGCAAATAGGTTCAGTTCAATACGTGCACCTATAAACGATATTTATTTTAGTTGCTCCTTTTAGATATTTGGACATCACAAACTCTGTGAATTCCAAATAGTTCTGCTCAGTTGTGAAGAGTTTTCAGTGTAGACACTGAAATTTTTATGGATGTGGACTACACCTGGTCATAAACTAAAGACTAAACTGGAATGTCAGTCTAAGCTACGTAGTCCAGCCTTAATCTGGTTCTGGAGAACCAGCCCTGAGCGTATTGGTGTGTTAAGATTTCTTATGAGTGGAGCAGGTTCTTATTGTGTGAATTATTGTTTCCTAGCCCTGATGAACAGTTTCTGGAGACCATCAGCTGGTTCCCAATGCTGTACTACATGGTCGGATCAATGGACAGGTACAGTGCTATTCCCAAATAAACTCAGCTTTGCAGTCCGTTTAGGTTTAAATACATATGTTGGACAATAAAGGTTCATTTTTTTGTCAGTCTGGACGACCTGCTGCGCTGTGGCGTCTCTTTCGCCGCCAACATGGTGGTGGTGGACAAGGAGAGCACCATGAGCGCCAAGGAGGATTACATGGCTGATGCTAAAACCATCGTTGATGTTCAGACCCTCTTCAGGTCGGAACCCGTTCCCCTTCTTTGGGTCTTTCTTTATTCTCAGAAACATCATGAGAGATTATGAGGCCTGGACCAAACACTCAAGCCTGATAGAAGACACGAAGCAGGACCTGGCAGATCATGAAAATTTGTACAAAAACAATTTTATATTCAACACCGCACTATGTGTTAAAAGTGGCTTCAGGCCTTCTATTATCATCATATAATTCTCTTTGTTCCAGCTTTTTCAGTCGTGTCATCGTAGAGTGTTTTGACCACCTCACATTTTCAACAGGTCTCATAATGGAAATCAGTGAAATGGAAATTGACTCACCATTTATTTTTATTAGTATAATCAAATCTATCCATTTTCTGTCTGTTGTGACCAGGGTGTGTGTGTATGGGGGGCAGTGTGTGAATCAATTCATTGGGCAATTCTTGTGATGCCAATCACTCTGGACAGCTAGTGGAACCACTGATGCAGATGATGAACAATACAGCAGTGACATTCAGTTGCCTAGTGGTAATATTTTAGCTAGCAGGACAATTATCTCAATTATCTACCCCAAAATGCCTGTAATATTTTCAAAAGATCCTTCCACCTTAAAATTACATCGTCATAAGGGGTTTTTCCTCCTTCCCCGGGTTAAACGTTCAGTTTTGGCCCCTTTCACTGACCTTCTCCTTGAAGTTAATTAAGGTCACATGTGAAAGTCATGTTACATTTTTTTTGGGGGGGTAGAGCTCTTTAATTGGGATAGAGCTCTGTTAATATGAACATTAACATAAGGCCTGTTCCTCCTCTCATACGTTCTTTCTCTGTTCAGGTTGTTCTCAAACCTCAGCATCATTACTGAGCTCACACATCCAGCCAACATGAGGTTCATGCAGTTCAGTGCCAAAGACTGTCACTCGCAGCCCACCTCTAAGCTGGAGAAGGTGAGGTGTCTCATACATGCACACATTTTCTGAGCTGGGACCCTGTCCCATCACTCATAGGATGAGACGTGGAAAAACACTCTGACAAAGTCACCAGTCCATCACAGAGCAAACACACACACACACACACACACATATGCACACATCCCTAGGAGCATTTAAGCATTTTCTGTTCCCCGTGACGTACATGAATCGAAATGCCGCATGGCATCATGTAAGATGTACATTCAACCAGGTGGGGCCCAAGGTTAGAATGGGAAATAACATTGCTGGTTGAGCTTGGATCATTGGTTAACAAATCATTTACTGGTCAAATGGGCAGGTTGAACGGATGTCATATAAAATAAAAGTATACACACAAATATAAAGCCATCACATAAAAAGTCTTAGTGAAACATGGTCTTTCCATATCAATCTAAGGCCTCTCCACAAGGGAGAGCTATTATATTAGCTCACAGATAGCTGTAGGGAGTGTTCCAGGGCCCACAGAGATGCTCCTACATTGTTATGGTGACTTGTCATACTGCTCTCCCTGCCAATACATTTTGGAGGCAACTCCACCACAAAAATGAACCTTTGGTATTTTGCCAAAAGCTCAAATGGGCTCAAAATGAACCAAAAATGGGAATATTAAATAATAAAACTTCTGCAATCGCACTAATTATATGTTTACTAATACAAACTGTGATTTAGTCCACTAAAAGTAATTGGTACTGTAATTGCTGGAATACTCATTTAAACTGTGTCCGGTCATCATCGGTCATCAGCGAGGCAGTCCGGCACGCTGGCCCTCAAGCCGCTAAGAAAAACTGAAACTTCACTTCTGTTTTCATGAGTTTGGAGGAGTCTTAACCTCACCTGATGGTCTTTCTCTCCAGAGCAGAAGGAGAAGAAGAAGGGATCCAACCTGGCCTTCATGTTCCGCCTGCCATTCGCAGCCGGAAGGGTGTTCAGTGTTGGCATGCTGGACACACTCCTCTATCAGGTAAACTAGCCAAGCGACTACTGTAGACAGGATGAGCTATTTCACACCATTAAAGGAACGATTTGGTAAGAAATTCAATGATTAACTAAAAGAACAGAGGATAGTTTAAAAGTTTATTTTTTTTATCTATCTACTCATCTATCTACTCTGACACACTGCTGAAACTCCATAAAACATCCATATTATTTACTTTAGGCACAAATAAAGTGTGTTCACTTCCACAATGGTCCAAAAACTTGTTGGATTCAGTGTAACTTATACGTCATTATCTGTCATAAATTTTCCCACTGTCTTTCTTATTCAATAAATATTATATTTTTATTTATTTTTATTATTGTATAATTTATAATATATTATAAAATTTTTATTAGATAATTTTCATTCTGTTGTTATAATATTATGACAGTGTTGTGTCATGTTTGTAAGTGTTTGCATTCTAGAGGTCATCTAAACAACTTCCGCAGCAGTAATAATGATACAAAGAAGGTCCAATTTAAATCTGTAAATAAGCACATATTTTTATATTTTAATAAGCCATGGAATGTCCCATTTTGAAAAAAATATTATATAACAAGGGCTATGGACCTTTAACCCATATATTTGTAAAGTTAACTCTGTACTGAAGAACATTGTTGTGTGGAAATCGAGGAAAAAAATACATTTCACTAGGTGAAATCTACAATTCGCTCATGAAAAGGATATCAAGATTTTACTTGTCGGGTTCACATGAGATAATTACATAAATAACAACATATGGCATGAATGGCTAGCTTATGGTATTAACATTTTAGAGCCCAATAAATAATGGGATGCAGAAATGGACATTAAAGACCCAGAGTTCAAAGGTTTAAAGCCCACACATGGATTACAGTGCAGTCTATACAGAGGTTACATCTGTATTTACATTCTAGCACTGCCGGAGACAGCTGTTGAGTGTAAAGTGTACGGTAGGAATATGGGTTTACCTTTACATTTTCATTAAGAGTAATGTATTAAACTGAGTTTAAAATGAAATGAAATGCCAATGAAATAGGCTTTTTTTTTACCACTTTTTTACTGGTTTTTAACTTTTTGCGGGTGCACTTGGAACGTAACCCCCGCAATAAGCAGAGTTTTATTGTATTTTTTAAACATTTGTTTTAATTTATATCGTTCTTTTCTCTGGGTGTCTGTGCTGTCATATCATAAGCAGTTTCCTCCAGGATCAGTGAAGTTTTCTGATTCTGAACACGATAGCGAAAACTTTGGCAGCTAAGCTGATCTGAGGCCTATTTTCATATTGCAGTCTTTTGTGAAGGACTATATGATCAGCATCACCAGACTGTTGCTTGGCCTGGACACAGCGCCGGGATCTGGCTTCCTGTGTGCTGTAGGTCCTTCCTTTTGTTTGAAAACTTTCTTGTTACTTTGATGCTGACCAGGATGGAGCTCTGAAGTTCTCAGCTGATGGTGTGCATTTCAGATGCAGATCACGGAGGAGGACCTGTGGATCAGGACGTATGGCAGACTGTACCAAAAACTGTGTTCCACTGTGGGAGACATTCCCATCGGGATCTACAGGACCGAACATCTGACGACAGAAGCTCTCGAGGATTCATTACTTGTAAGTACACACTCCATATCTCTGCTTTATTTGCTTCTGCATTTGTGAACACTGGATGGAGCTCCTAAATAGGGAATTCCACTGTTATTTTCTCATAATCCCCCCCATTATGCAGTCGAGTTGTGATTTTGTGGAGGAACCTCCCGACAGGTTTCTTTACAGTAGTAGTGAATGGGACCAGACGTCTCCAACACAAATACAGCGATTGTATTCACATTGACCCCCAGTGAAGCTCTATGAGTCCCTTCACCAAGAATGGGTTTAGTTTTAGGACCAAATGTTTCTCAAAACTCTGATCGAACATTTTAGGCATCAGATGACGTATTCATAATCAATTCATGGAATAACTTTTTGAAAAGACGCCTGGTTCCATTCACCTTCACTGTGAACAGTGTTTCTCACCAAATCCACTCTGAGCCACTAAATTAAGGAGGGATTTTAAAAAATCCAATGATATACCCTTTTATTCTTGATTGGTTAAAATACAATATTGTTTTGTTTGACCTCTTTGAATTTACCCGAAACTCAAGCTCTAGTTTTGACCCGTCTCTTAGCCCTCTCAGTCGCAGACGTCTGTGAACACGGACGACTTTGAGGAGGCGAGTGAGCAGCGGTACACAACTCAGATTCCTTGCAGCGATTCTGCTGACAGCAAGCAGCCACTGTTTCTGCGGGGGAAGAGCAGGCAGTGGGTGCGGCGCCTCAGCCGTATGGGTCCCCGGCTCATGGGCCGAGCCGGAGTTGACAGAGGGGGGCAACAGCGGGCCAACCTGCCTCCCCGCTCTGAAAGGCAGGAACTGGCAGAGCTCGTCAAGAAGCGCATGCAGAACCTTGGACTCTCTACAACTGACTATGGTGAGAGAAATTCTCTCAGAGTAAGAAAAAGATGAGAAATAACTAGACACAAAAAATTCAGCGTTTAATTTTGGTGCATGTTAGCAGGTCGTCTCAGACATGTCCTAGAAGAGAAGACTTCAGAAATGATGTCCAAACATTTTGTCCTAGTGGGCCAAAACCATTTCTCTTTCTGGAGTCTCAAAAGTCCTCAGGAGCCAACCTTGTCCCATGGCCCTCATTTAGACAAGACTCGATTGCAGAAGAAACATTGAGCCAATTAAAAAAAATTCATTACTCAGACAAGTGATGTACACCTTTCTCCTTTGTCTTTTACAAAGTGTTTTTTAGGAATGTCACCACTATTAGTAATGTCATCTAGTGATTACTTGTGTGATTAACACATACACTTATAAGCTTTTTAGCTCCCCTTGTGGAAAACATCCAGACCTGCAGATCATCTGCTTGAAATCAGTTTTTCAACGACCCCATGTTTGTTATTAGGTGAAAAATGTTCACCTCAGAAAAATGTAATGGGAAACTGGGGCGAGGTGAATGGTTTTCATCTAATAACTGCATCGCCGGGGGGCTATTATGGCAAACGATGGGTTGTTGTAACTGAAGTTTCACATTGAGTGCGAGATGTATGTTTCATCTTTAACATTTAGAATTTAGATCATTTAAGGCAAATCCTCCATGTTGGTGAGGGAATATCACAGCACGCAGTCCAGTCCAGCCCCCTGCTAAGTAACAGCCAATTGTAATCTCCTAAAAATGTAGAGCTCAACATTTAGAGCTCAATCATCCCACATTTAGAGTCGCTGTTTATATATATATGGTTATATGTGTGTGTGTATATATACACATAAGTACAGATAAACAGCCGTATATATATCGGACGAATGCTTTTCCCTTATAACAAATACAAATACAGATAACAATAGCTGCAGCTGTGCACACCCCTAATATATACTCGAAGCCGAGTAAAGTATTCGGAATAGCACAAATAACATTTTTTTACGAATATGGTATTCAGACAAATACTTTTAAAAATATTTGTATTCGGGAACCCCGCCCCCCCCCTTGGTCACACGCGTGTTTATAGTACTCACCCTGTGAACAGAAAGTCGTGGGTCGATCCAGAGGATCGCTAGGTACCTCTGAGATACGCTGAGTAAGACATTTAAAATGTACTCGAATACAAATACAAATATGAATCATTTTCCCTGTTAAGAAATTCAAATACAGATATGAATAGCGGCCGCTCTGCTCACCCCTAATATAATTCGATGGCGTCTGGCACGTTGGAGAGGTGTTCTCTTCACAGATGAATCTCGGTTTACATTGTTCAGGGCAGATGGCAGACAGCGTGTGTGGCGTCGTGTGGGTGAGCGCTTTGCTGATGTCAATGTTGTGGATCGAGTGGCCCATG
>JBBMFX010407622.1:0-17785 GCA_037832545.1 Rhabdalestes septentrionalis
CAACTCCTACTCCTCCTCTTCTCCTCCAACTCCTCCTTTACCCCCACCTCCTCCTCTTCCAGTTCTACTTCGCCTTCTTATTTCGACACAGGACAGGGATTGGGGATTTACATTTATTTTTATATAATTGTTTCCCCACGACCATATTTTCGAAGGATCCCGACGAGGCCGGGCTTCCAAAAGCAAGGGGATGACTTTAGAGTCTATGATGGCTTGCTGCCTGAGCGAAGAGGCGAAGGAGTCGAAACGGATCAACGCCGAGATCGACAAGCAGCTTCGCCGAGACAAGAGAGACGCCAGGAGGGAGTTAAAGCTGCTCCTCCTCGGTGAGTCCGGTTCTTGAAACACTGTAAAACTGGTAACATTTTTGTATCCACCCAACAGGTTTGACCCGGGTCTCAACCTGCTAACTGCACAAATCAATGAAAGACTGACCCTTTCCACACACTGAGACCTTTTTTTTTGCAAGCTGACAAACAGAACGAGCGCTCTTATTTGTCTATTGTCGTGTATTTTTAATACCATCCCGACATCTGTGTCCAGATTTATTTTACATTTCAGGGTAGCCATCGTGCTAACGGCTAGCCAGGCAGGCAAGCTAGCTAGCATACGTGGTGGGCCTTGAAGCGAGACAGCACACAGAAATCTGAAAGAAGCTTAGAAATACAGATTTACTTTCCACCATGCCAGCACTTTATGTTTCAAGCTGGCACTGGGGAAGTGTTAGACATCGTTAAGAAGGCATGACAACCTTGCAGACTTAATATCTGAAGTCTTGAATAGCATATTGTTTTTCCCGCAGCTGGGCAAAGGCTATCAGGCTAGCCCATGACTTTAATGCAGACGACGATTCTGAGGCAAAATGTAATTCTTCTGGATTATCTCCACTGTATCAGATGATCTTCTATCATCTAGTTCTTGATATCATTTTTTCTTTGCCTATTCAGATATCAGGAAACCACAGGGCTTATTTGTAAAACAGATGTGATTTGTGATGCATTTTTATTGCCTGCAGTTAAGTAGGAATTCTGCAGAGGCAAAGCTTCAGTGGAGAAATCTTTAGGGTGGATTTGCTCTGCAGATATCCAGGCAAAGATGTCTCTTTTGGCCAACTTAAAAATTCTCATTATTGCCTTGCCACGCCACAATAGCCCTTCATTCATTTGACTAGTGACAAGTCTTTTTCAATACTATTTAGTTAATTTGGTATATGCAAGAGGTTGTTATAATTATTTAATCTATAAAGGCATGATTGCATTTACATTTTGTGGGTGTTCACACCATTCCGTCAGCCATGAGTGGCAAGTAATCATTGGAGGTTTGTCAGATTTAGGCTAAGGCTGTAGTTCACACCAACACACTAGACAATTTCAGGTCATCGTTACACTTTCATGCTCTTAATAGATTGTTATTTTAATATGATGGCCCAGCCTGGTGATACAGCCGCAGAGCGAATGGTACGCCCTGCTCTGGATACCCTTAAGGAAGGAGAAATGGGTGCTTTATCAAAGCTTGGAGGTTTGTCTCAAGAGCCGGATATATTTGTTCTGTGACTTGGTGAGTTTGTTAGTGATATCTGACACTGACACACTGCATTCATTTCCTATTAGCAGGACCTCCTTTCCGCTCCCGACCGCAAAGCTTGGTGCATTAAAACGGGAATCGATGTTTGATAATAAGTGCATAGATGGAGAGGGAGGAAGAAGGGGCCAAAGGACAGCAAAGCACAAACTGTTTAATGACTTTTTTTTTTAATGTATACTGTATCTAGTTACTTAGGCAAAGTCCTGCGAGTTTATAAAAGAAAGACTTGGTCATAACATTTTGAATCTATGGATAATTTTTGTATAGTATGAATTTGTATGAATTTTCTGGAAGCTGTTAGCTAATAAGTTATGATGTTTTATATTATGAATCTTAAAAATATTGTGCTAGTTTTTCTTTTTTACTACCTTCTCCCCATCCCAAGTTCAATTAAGCAGAAACAAGAGAGGAAGCTGGTTGAGGATCAGTCATCCTATTAAAGGCCAGTCCTAAATGAGTTCAAACTGTCACCACAACCCTGGATAAGTCTCTAAAAGTCTGGATTATCCACACCCTTAATAGGCTTTGTGAAGCAAGTGTTTGTGTACAAGGTAGTCAGCACAGCTGTGCTGTGCTGTGCTTGTCCAGCACCGCCCCTTACCAAGTGGTACGACACAATAATCATTATTTTCATTCAGAAGTAGCTGACCTGTTTGAGGGACGGTTATAGAACAATCATTAGCCTACCTCTTCCATCTTAACTTTAATAAGTAAAAGCCTTTCAGTTCAGTTCAACTTCAAACCTGATTTCGTTTTTACCAAACAGGCATAAGCATAAATGGCTGTTTAACCAGCCGTGCAGCACATGAGGATGACCTAGTTGTTCAGTTGATTATTATTCAAAATTAGGTTTATATATCCGGAATAGGCTGCAGTGTAATTGGTGCAGATAGTACAGTTGTGTTCTGAATCAGTTACTTATTAGATTCTTTTTTTATATATAAAATGCTTTGCGCCACTGGATTTGATCCCAGATGTATCTGCATCCAGTGACTTGCATCATCTTTGCTGGCAGTTTTTTTTTTTTTTTTTTAATGTAATCAGTGAATAGATACAGCATTTGTTATGAACAAGAACTTTCTTTACCTTTAAGGGTAATGAGGTAGTGCAGATTTGCAGGACTATAGTTTTGTATGTTATTAAAGATCTGTTTTTCTTCTAAATGTGTGTGTGTGTGTGTGTGTGTGTGTGTGTGTGTGTGTGTGTGTGTGTGTGTATATTGTTGCATAGTTGCAACATATATATCTCTTAAACCTACTCATCTAAAGTGTGGTTTGAGGCAAGTGCCCACTGCTTAATGCGACTGATGACTGACTATCAAATAGTCCCGACCACCCCCCCCCACACACACCCCCAGCATTGCTTTAAATTGCTTAAGTTGCTGCTTTAAATGTGTCTGAGTATGAGGGGGGTCATTCTGACCAGTTTTTCCAGGCTTCAGCAGAGTGAGACTTGGCTTGCTGCCAACAGCATTCATTTCGACCCACCTCACTGCCCTCCATGCCCATCTCTCCACGCCTTTCCCTGGAGCAAAGAATCCTGACGTTGCCCTCGGCCTGCTACCAAGACCTTATCAGGCTGTCGAGGAGCCCAGCTTGATGAACCTTACCATTGACTGTACTTGGTCAAAACATCACCCAGTCTGTGTGTTTTCTTTGAAATGAGATATTCCCTGTTTGGGTGAGATCTGATGAAGACTGGATTTTGCTGGCATGTTGTAGAGTTCTCATCAGAACCAGGGAGAACAGTGCCCTTGTAATAATCATAAAAAATATAGGTGAACAGTGTATGTGACATTAAAAGATTTGTTGTAGTTTTTTTGACAAATTGTTGATTGGCATAAATGCTTCGAACACTCGTCATGAACGGCAATGCTCACAGCCCAGAAGTTATTTCTTTAAGGTTTATTTACTCATAACATACATGTATTTCATACACATTACATACAGTGCAAAGGCCTGTATTAAATATTAACATTTACCGTACTAAAAACCAACATAGGTGCCTAGTTTGATTCCCCATGGGAGGGTTGAATAATTTGTGGAAAATATCTTATTGTGATTTGTCTGACCCATAATGTGACTATGATTAACATTGGGATAATTTCTAGAAATTGTCCAGGCAATTATTTGTATTATTTATGATTCTTGCATGTGTATGTAACGCATGCACTCGCACCTTTCAGTAGAGACTGCAATATAAGCAACCTAAAGCATTGCTTTGTTAAAAAAAACAAAAAAAACAAACCTTAATGTCCTAACAGTCAAGAGTGCATGTAGGGGCATCAGTTCAGTTGTTTATATTTCCCAAAAGTTTTGCAGAAATTAATAAATGAAAAAATTATTAAATGCCTTTGGCATTCATTATGAATAAACGCTTATGTTTTATCTGCATATATGTTCAAAAATGGCGTGGCTCTTTGTTGAATTAATACATTTTTTAGACAACCCAAATGGTGCATTGTGCAGTTGGCATGCAGCTCCTGGCAGTTGCCAGCCTACTGAAAGTTAATTGAGTTCAGTTCCACAACATTATCAGGAGGGGCCTTGGCATCCAGAAACACTTTTGCTTTCAATTCTGTGGTTGGTGAAATATACTGCACCCATTATCTGTGTACCCAAGTAGATTTGGTTCCTTTTTTTTTTTTTTTTGCCCTAACCTAGGATCAGCTATTGCCCACCCAACCTTAACTTGAACAAGTGCTGGAAAAACTGTTCAACTGTTTGCAGGCCAGATGAAAAAAAAAAAAAAGGGTGAGTTACACCAGCACCTCCCACTTCCGAACCTTAAGACAGTCATCATAGGCACGGCAAACAAGGTTTCTGTACTTTGGACTTTTCATTGAGAAGGTGACGAAATGCTCGCGCGTTGTTTGCGTCAGGCGTGTGCTCTGTAATGGGCCTGTTGAGATAGCTTTTCGATTGTGGCTGGCTGACCGTGGCGCCTAATGGGAGTCGGAGCTCAGGGCCCTTGCAGTTTCACCTCCTACATCCGTTATGATCAAATAAGGCAATGTGGTCATGACTGTGCTGCTGTGATGGCCTGCTTTTTACAGTTACACTGCTGGCTCGATCTGGAGCCAAAGGAACGTCACCCATCACTGTTTTGTGCTGGTTTGGTGTGAGTGTATTGTAATTGACATTTGAAACTTGCAGTGCGTTTCCACAGGTAGTGTCCAAAATTGGCATCTCTCACAAGAGACACAGCCATATTTGCAGCAGATAGCTAGTGTATGCTTTTACCAATAATAATTTTGATCAAATATGCTTATTTTGCTATTATTTCTTTTTATAATAACTTTAATAAGATTTTATTCAATGTAAATATTAATTATTGATTCAGTTGGTCCTCTTCTGTTCTTGCCGTTTTGCTCTGGTTGTGTACTAAAATCAAGTTTGCACTGTGGAGACCTTATACACACTGAAAAGTTGCCAGAGATACTTTTGATTTCGGCATTTTTTGGTCCACTTTGATTTGACCAAGGTCACAAATATCAAGATGTTCTAATATGTCCAGCTGCAAGTTGCATGTTCAGCTTGTCAGTTTTTCCTGCCAACATGCACTGTAGTAATAGATAAAAGTAATACAATGCTATGTAGGTAGCGGCTGAACTATAGATCAAACATTAATAAACAATATTTGGATTTATGCAAAAATGAGAGTGCCAGAAACACCAACATGTGAGATTCACATGGTTTATTAATTCACCCTTGAATTATTTTGTTTTTCAATTTTTATTCATACGAGTGCGGGAATATAAAAAAAAAAAACACACCCCCATCAAAATATTAAGCAACTTGAAATTAAGACACATTTTCCAGCTGTATTTACTCGGTACAACTTATACAATCCATGTGAAATATATAATAGCAACTGTTTACAAAAAAAGAAATTTATAAAACCAGGATAACTGAGATGGGAAATGGATCACCCTCCTAAAACATACTTGTCAATTGGATATGACAAATCCCCTTCTCCACTGCACACAAAGATCACTGGCTTCCACCAGTGGTCAGTTGAAATTGTTTAGCTTATGTCAGCATATAAACATATTACAGTCCTTTGTAGTGCAACTGAAATCAAACAATCAAATTTTTAAATCCTTTTTTGATCCATACGAGCACTTTAAAATCTTAAGAAGTGGAATGTGCGATTTATGGCTAAGATTGGTCATTGTGTGCAGTGGGAACAATATCACAAGTGCTCGACAACTGTTGCTTGCATGGGAGGGTTGCCAGACAAAAATTTGATCCCCTATAAAGAAGAGTAATTAAATAATGCACAGTCTAGGTTTGCACAATTGATTAGAGAAATATCTCAACATACTTCAGGCAGTAATTAAAGCAAAAGGTGGTTCCACAATGTACTGACACTGGTGGTTACCCATTATCCATTTCAGTGATTGTTTTTTATTATTATTATTATTATTACTTTCTTTCAATTTGCTTTCATATTTCACTTCAGTGAGTGAATATAAGTGCATTTTTGTGTGTGTGTAACTTAATTTCATTCAGTGCTGTAAAATTGCTGTTATTTTCACAGGTTGATACTGGCTTATCACAATGTTTCCCAAACTTGAATTTTGGAATGAAAATGAGTTGGGGGTTTTTTCCAGAAAACAAACACCATTGAAAATACATGTGCCTGAAATGATTCTTAGCATGCCCTAAAATTACAGGTTTTGGTTTACAAAATAATATTTTAGTCAATTTTTGCTCCTTGACACATTCTACATAACATAAACAGAGTAGTGGCTTCCATTTCATTTTTAGCAGTGCTGCAAAGACATATTAGATGGAGTTCCCTCAATATGTTGCTAATGGTTAGGTACTCAGCCAAGCGTCCTTTCCTCAGCTATTTCAGATAGCTATTTGGGATAAGCAGATACTGTATTTAAGTTATGCGTAGGCAATATATAAAGTTTTTGTAAGAATTGCATATGCTTTTATGATAATTATTTTGTGAATACTGTCACGATTTGAAGGAAACTGGCCAGCTGTACGTTTTAGTCCAAGAAAAGTCGAATACAGTCCGGTAAGGTTTTTTATTTTCTATTTATTTCTTTTTAATTCTAGTCTTGGTCAGTGATGAGTGTATAATATTGACTTGAACCGGACAGAATCGTGGGTGGAATGGTATGTTCACTATAGCCTAGCAAATGAACTTTAATCTGTGCTCTGTTTCTCCTGAACATGTGACGCACAGAAGAATCCAGAGTACAGCATGTCTTTCTGCAGTGCAGCGTACCAGTACAAATGGTTATAAATAAAAAGTAAAGCCTATTGTAGCTCATGTTGGATGCTGTATTATTAGGCTATATGGTGTAAGGGATCACTCATGCGTGCATATCCAATGTAAATGCACATTCATGAATCAGTAGAGGCATCAGTATCAATATGGTAATGCTGGGTTTACTCATAATATGAAGCTAGGTCAATGTTTTAAACACTGCCATGATATAGACACACTTAAACATTTATATAAACATGCACGTGTACAATGCATGTGTGAATGTAGTAAAACAACATATGTACGCAAAGCTGAAGAGGGTCAGGTTGTCATAAATGGGTAAATAGCAGATCTCTTATAGATACCACAAATAAATTGTGAGATGCTGCAGCAGCACTCAGTGCAGTATTCAGAGTTATGAGCAAGGGGTTCTGATAAACCAGTCCTGGTGACCCCATGTTGCACTACACACCCGACCCAGCCAAGTGGAAGAGGAGATTAGAGGTTGGCAGAATGACCATACTTAGCTTACAGACAACATGAACAGATGCCAGCAGTGAGGTTTTAAAATCAAAGGTGTTAGCATAGATCTATTCCTCTTTTTGTGCATTTGCAGCATGTTCTCATCTGGGAAGGTGTTACAGTAGGTACCAGTGCATTTCTGGGATTGATTGCATTAAACCACAGTTCGCAAATTGATATTGGTTATCACAATAGGCACAGTTAGTGAGGCATACATGAACTGTGCTGTACATAAACCATATTACAATGGCATGGAATTTGTGTTTCAGTCTGGTAATGGTGTTGCTGATGGTTGGCAGTGCGATTCTCTCCCAGCAGTTTTATGGGCAGTTGTTGTCCCAAGTTGTTTTCCACATCCCGGGCATAACATTAACTTTTTTGCTCACGGGCCAATGTGGCTAGTGGATTTCCGGAGTCACTAGCCATTCAGCCTTTTTACTAGCCACAATTTTGTTACCAGAAAATTGTTGACCCCTCGCTTGCTCTTTTCCATACTCCCTACAGTCCTGGCAGTGCATGGTGTTTTTTTCTTTGCAATGAACTAGCCAATCTCGCCCTAATTTCTATTTCTCATTAAACTGTCTTACCTTCCTCTTATCTTGTTCCGCTTGTTCATTTACAGCAGTACCAGCAAGGTCTGAAACACCAGTTATATGCCGCCACATAATACTGTTTAAGTAGGCCTATCATTTGAAAGTAACTTTACTGCTTCTTACCACAGGTTATCACTGCTAACAGATATTAACGCATGTTCTAAGTTGTATCAGAATATTGATATAGGTGCTCATGGGAGTTTTATGCGCGTAAAATTACGTTGCAATGCATTTATTATATCAGATGCCTTTAGAGAAAACTACAACAAAAATATATTGTCATACCAAAGAATAAACTACCCGCCAAAGTGGCTAGTGAGACTAAAGTTACTACCCGCCACAGCCGAATTTTACCCGCATTTGGCGGGTGGGCGGGTGCCATTGTCAAGCCCTGTCCACGTCGCTGGAGTCAAACCAGTGGAAAGTTTTTTTATGTTTGTTTGTTTTTTCCTGTCAGAGCTGTTATTGGGCTTTTATTTATAAATTATTTAGTTTTTAAAAATTTTCTTGCCATCATTTAGCTGTATGATTAGTTCCTAACGCAGCTAATTTGTTAGTGATGTACTGGTACACCTTAGCAAACTCTCACTGAGATTCCACCAAATAGTAGTGCTTGTGCGGCTTCCCAGTTGGTAGTTTGTATCTCTACTGTTGTTGGTTTGGTTTAGTTTTTTTGTTTGACAATAAAAAAATAAATACAATGGCCTCTTCACGAGTCCTACTGTTGTCATGACTACTTTTGACCAAATTAATTCAGCTCGGCCAAAGCCCGCTTTTGGCCCTGCTATCGAGCCCTGACTGTATGGGTACGGGTCACTTTATTTGTAATGGATAAACATTTTTGCGGTTTATTGTTTCTTTTTATTTTGTCACTATTTTTCCTGCCCTCTGCATGTGTTCCTCCTGCCTGGTGAAAAGTCATGTCGGTTTCATAGTTTTATTTTGTTGTATTCTAAATATTGGGCTTAAATGACCAACATGCTTCACCAGACATGATATATAACGTCCAAACCTAAACTTGAAATCTCTTCGCGAAAAACAAAAACAACACACTTTTGGAATCGAGCGTTATCAGTAAGATGACGATAAGCTTGGACTAAGCTTAGCAAAGCATCTTTCTAATTTGCTAAAGCATTCACACCAAAGCTACAGCATATTCTCCATACGAATGCATACACCAAACCATAACGACCCTACCGACAGTTTGGAATGGATACAAATATCATGACACTCTAAGTGTGTGTGCACCCAATCTGAGAAGGATTATCTGAATACTTTTGGGGGAAAATGCATTATGCTCTTTGTTTTCTTTTTTAATATTTTTCTGTTGATATTTTTATGAGTCTGTGGTGCTTCCAAACTTTTGTGTGCTCTCACTCTCTTGTTCACTCTCTCACTCTGTCTTTGCCTCTGTCTATCTCAATGCTCTGTCTCTCTCTCTCTCTCTCTCTCTCTCTCTCTCTCTGACATATTTTTTTTTTTTTCTCTCTGTCTCTCTGTGTCTGTGCAAACACACATTCTCACTTCTCCTTGATGGAATGCATCAAGGTGGCTGAATGACCCGGCTTGGGCCGCCTGTTCCCCCTGTGGCTGTATAAATAGAACAGGTGCCATTCTGCAGCCTTACAAAAAAGAAACCTGCAGGGATAACTGATTCTCTCTCATTCTTTAGCCACTTCTCACCTCTCTTCCATTCCAAAGCATCGTCTTTCTCCTTTTTTATTATTATTTTTTTTATTTTGTTTTTTCCTTGATTTCCTTCCTGTTTATTTTTATTTTGTCACTTTTTTCCTGCCCTCTGTGCATGTATTCATCCTGCCTGGTGAAAAGTCATGTCGGTGTCATGTCATTTTAAAGCTTTCACTGATGGTCACTGGAGAAATCATGGTGAGAGTCTTAACTCTAAAACAAGGGCTCTATGCTGTTTCAGTGCTGCTCTACTCACCTGACCCAGCTAGCAGACCCGGGAGATTGTTATATCATCTCATATAGTGAATAATCAAGTGTGGTAGATGAGACAAAAAAATTATTTTTGCACAAAATGTTCTATAGCATGTGCATGCCCTGAGTGGAATTGGCCAAGTCTTGTGAATGAGAGTGGGTAATATTAGTATATTTATTATCGGCGCAGAGGTCTGTGTCTCGGCAGTGGTTCGGGGGGGGTGGGGTCGTTTGTGTACCACGTATGTAAACCCCTGGGTGTGTTGGTGTGTAAAGGTATATGTTTATATATTTATAACTGTGTATATATACATATAATTAGGCAAGGGCATTTTCGGTGAACAATTATTAGTTTGGTTCTCAGAAAAAAATCCATGTTGGACTGAAACCGCGACCTCTAATCCGTGGTAAAATGGGCAGGTAGCAGCAAAAGCTGTAAAATCAAAAACACAACAATCTTGGCTGAATCATTTAATTAGTTCAAGTATTCTGTCCATTTTAGCAGCAACATCTGTGTAAAAAAAAAATCATTGTAAAACTAATACATTTTAAATGACGTGAATTAGACATGACAGGGCAGAGTGCAATTTCACCGCTTCTGTATTTACGGGGGACGGGATGCCCAGCTTTAGCCTCGTCGTGTTTTGAGAGATAGCGAGAGGGGGAGAGGGCAAACACAGAAAATAATCCCTGAAAGAACCCCAAAGAGGGATTGAGGGAAGAGTCTTCTCTGATCAGTCCTTCTTTGATAGTCCTATTTTTGGGTTGTCTGTTGTAAATTTGTCAGTGAGCATTTACTGCCCCAATACCAAAATCAAATTGGATCAGGCCCAACTCCGATATATAAATATTGTGATGTACATTGTTGTATTGTTGTATTGCCTAACCCTAGAGGAGATATTTTATTTTTAATTCGAAAATGAAAATCTTGTGCATACAACCTTGTTTTACAGAAATAAAGGCCATGCTGTGCTTTGAATATAGGCAAGTATAAGTTTAAACCTGTTAATACAGAATGTAAACTGTGTAGTTACGTTTAGAAAGTACAGCGCAGTGATGTTTTAACAGGGCTTAACAGCTGCTCAGGTCTCCCCCTAAGGGGAGCTCCTGTGTCTAGGTACTGCAATCGTGTAACTCAAGTTCAGACTATGAAGAGAAAGTCAGAAAGGAAGAGTTAATAAAGACAATTTGATGAAGCCCAGCATGGTAAATATGTTGCCTCAGATGGCTCCACTGGCCTGCCTGCTGTGTTGCACACTGTCACTCTTCATTTTTTCTCCCTTTTCTTATCCTTGACATATTTAACAAACAGGCTAGGCTTCTGATGATTTTAGTGTGTAGGGTTTTGTCCAGTAATGCGGATGCCAGTAGTTTAAACTGAATACTCTGATGTCTCTACATGTCAACTTATCTAAATATTTTGTTTTTGTAAAAGCAGTGTTCTCCACTGCATATAAAGCATACAAGTGTCAAATAGTATTTACAGACTTTAAGAACAACCTCATATGATGAAATTGACTCTTTGGGCTTTTTTCTTTATATTAAATGAAAATAATCCTTGTAAGAGGTTTCAATGACAAATCAAGTTGTGATATTTTCAAGCTGACTAGCTCTTAAAAGCTAAAACTAATGAAGGATTTGCAGCAGTCAGTGGACTGGTTAAACAAGAGGAGAACACACAGTTAGAGATTTTTAACATTATTAAAACATATCATGTTTTAACATATAAATGTTCCAAAAGTCACAGTATTTGTTAGTTTTTAGAAAGATATTGAATTTTGCAACTCTATTAATCCGTAAACCAAATACTTTTCATTGCGTCATTTGAGCATCCTGAACAAGTAAAGAGGCCCCTGTTAGTCACATGTGAACACATCACACCACACAGTGTGAACTGTGTGAAATTCTTTCTCTGCCCCATTCACCAAGTGAAGCAGTGGGCAGCCAGCGACACAGAACTCGGTGAACAGTGTGTGGACAAGCTCATAGCTACGTAAATACACATCATTGTTACATATATATCGAGGCACAGCATACATATATCGCTACCATTGGTGGTGTTCCTTCAGATTCTTCATATTCATATTCTGACAACCTCAGCTTTGTTTTTGTGGCTTTTCTTTTTTTTTTCTTTTCCATTGCTGTAGTTGGCCCTTCATTTTTCGTATTTCCTGTGTCACAGCACTATTGTGTCTCTCGCAGGGCAGTGTGTCCTTCAGTCACTCACAAAGAACATTTTATCAGTTTGATGCTTGTTGATACAGACAAATGGGAGCCATGTGCTTGCACTCGACAAATCATCACTCCTTAACACGCCATTCCTCTGAGACACCTTTGGCGTTATCCTCTGTGAGTTAGAATGTAACCAAAGGGATAAAGTTGGTTCTTCTTTTACCAGGGGAGCAGTGGGGTGCAGAGGGTGACAGATCCTTCTGAAGTAAAAAAAAATAGTTCAATTAAACTATACAGTGTACACATTGGGTATATTAATAACACTTTTAAAAAGACATGTAAATGTTTACGTGGACATGGAGTCTTAACCAAAGCTGAATTTCACTGTGGCTGTGTATATTAAAATTATAAGGTCAGTTTTGAAGAATTTCAGCAGTGCTTGCCATAATATAGTAAAGAACTATGTTTATTGCATTGCAAAACAGAGCTGTAATCAATGTTACGATTTGCTAGCTGAAACATCCAGTCTCAACTTAAAGCCCACTGAAGATGAAGAGCTGGGCAACGAATAGAGAGGCTCTTAAAAGAAATAAACATAGCTCAGATGAGTAGGAATGGGTATCGCTAACACTTATCGATTTGGTACTTTAACAATATTCTTATCGGTACTTTTTGTTGAATTTTTTTTACTTAAAAAACTGAAACAAATTGAGAACAGAATAACAATGCTTTAACCCTAAACCTAACCCTAATCTAAAAAAGTGGGAGTCAAAGTGTAACGATACTTTGGATTGTTTGGCTCTTTCTGCCATCGTCACTCCATTAGCGTGAGTTCTCTCATGTTGTGTGTGCGAGTGAGTTCTCTTGTGTTGTCTGTGTGAGTGCGTGTATTCTTTCGTGTTGTGTGTGAAAGCGAGTTTTCTCGTGTTGGTTTTATTTTATTTCTCCAGCACCGACAGCAGAACCGGTAAGGTCAGAGCTTATCGATACCTCTGTCCTTTAAAATTAGGCACCACGGCCGATTAAGGACCGGGTCTCGGTACCCATCCCTACCGATAAGACTGCTAAAATGATAACCATTGTGTTGCTCAATATTTAAATGTTATTTTACCAAAAAAATGGATGCATATTGAACCATTAATTTATATCACCCATGCCCTCTGACCCCTAATTAGAAGTCTGTTTTCTTCTTTTTTTGGATCAAAATCAGACCAAACCTTAGTCACACCAAACAAAATCACAAAACAAAATAAAATTAAAACATATTAACATGCCAATGGAAAGGGTTTGACTGGAGTCAACAGTCAATAAAAATATATCTTCAGCTACATTTAGCCATGTTCAGTTAAATATTTAATATATTTAGGAGGGTAGGATCATGATCACTATTAAAATGCATTTAGTTGCAGGCCTAGTTTTCTTTAAAGGGACAATATCTTCATGTTTTTTTGTGTGTGTTTTTTTATCTTGAGTATAAGTGGAGCAAGCTAGTATAACCTGATTAGGCTTTAGGCAGAAACAACATGTTAAAAAGCTCTTTTGCAGGTTTACTTTCATATTTATTATATTTGAGAGTGAATAATAACTGTCAAGTAAATGCAAAAAAAAGGGAAAGAAAGACAGTTTGACATGATATGAGTGCTGTGCGTTAATAGGGATTGACTTAATGATGACTCCTCAAGTGGTCTTCATCATTCCATAGTATGATGTCTTCAGGCCCATAGGGGAAAACAACAGCAGCTCATAACACACACGTCTACACAAAGGGCAAATTCACAACAGAGTGAAAGGAGTGACTATAAATGATTAATAGAAGATGCACTGAACAGTAAATGTACAGGACGCTAATAGACAGGATAGTAAAAACAATATGTAAATGGCCATCAAAGTTGTGGATGGGTGTCAGTAGCATATGAACAAATCTGATCATTTAGCTGCAAATGTTATCATTATTCAGCAAATTTAGGAAAAGCATAGCTTTATTGCACATTACCACCTCACTTATCAGTGGTTACTTTATCAGTCTTATCTTTATAGCCTTGTACATCAACCTTGTGTATTCCTTCACATGGCAATTCCACAGAGCACATCAAGCAAATCTGTTTTGACTGTGGTCAGCAATACAATATTTTATCATAAAATGGTCTGGTCAAAGTGTGTCAGAATAGCTCACTCACTCAGGCTTCTTGCTCTTTCTATTAAGCTGTGTATGCTATGATTTGGAGTGTAAGACAGTGGCCAGAAGTAAAGAATTGCAGGTGCCTGATGCTTTAAAATGTAAGATTGGGTAAGGCTACCCATCTCTGTGACCTGTCTTTGACCTGCCGTTATTGTGTACCTTTTGAGGCAGGCTCTCTGATAAAAATAACAATGGTTATGTCATTCAAATACAAGACATGCTTTTTGATTTGAGAGTGGTGTAGTGTTGTAATTCAGGAAAAGTCAGGCCTTCTGACCGCTGCAATAACGTAAAAGTAAAGTTAATTAGAATGTCCTGCAATGACAGATGAATTCAGCTAAAACTTATTGACATAGCAGTGGCAATCCTCCTTGACGTATCAAATCCTAGCCATCTGTAATGTTGGTGGAGTTATCCTCTATGCTCTGTTTATTGGTTGTATTTATCAGTTGTAATTCCAACATTTGTCCAATAATGATTTAATTTGCCCCATCTCTCTGAGAACAAAATGTCAGCCACTGATGTATAATGCACTCCTGTCACAGGGTTTTACTTCTACACCTCTGAGAAGCAGCGTTCTGAAATATTTTCTCTAAGGTCACTTGTAGAAGATGGTTATGTTGTAAGACACAAGTTATGTTTTATATGTTAGTACGTAATGTCCTTGGCAATTAGCACAGGTGTGACTTCATCCTGAACCTGGTAGCACAGTGGAGGTAAGTCACCTCAGCAGTACAGTTGGATGACAGCTGGTATTGTGTATTGTGTGCCTGGGGCTCCTGAAGCACTGACTTGTGTACTTGTGTGTGTGTGTGTGTTCATGTACGTGTATTAAGAGAGAAAACCGAAAGGCTCACTGCGCATAATTTTTGTGTTGGGCAGTGATCTTTTTTGTTATTTAATTGCTTACGTATGTTTAATATTGTGAAGGATTTTTTCCACAAGCAGACCATTATGAAGGAAACATTTCACTGATGAACACTCACCAAGGTGGCTGTTTTCAGGGAAATGTCAATACAAGGGCCAATCAGCTTACTGGAAAAAGGACATGTAGGCCGTCCTCATTGTGGAGACATTGGACATGTGCTCTAGAAAGAACAACAAATGAATGCATGTTATTTGACCATTACAATACAAACAGTTTATGGGATAAGATCAATGGTTTCGGATATACTTTTGAAACCTTAATGCTGCTTTCAGTTTCAGGTTTATAGTTCTTTCCCCATTCAAAAAGACTGAAGCCTGGCCTTGTATAACTGCCGATAAGTGCCTGGGGCACTGCCAAGATGGCTGCAGAGTGAACACACTATGAGGACTTTGCCACAAGACTTGGATACAGCCGTCTGTCATCAAAGTGTTCACAGGGTTCAGTGTGAATTCTTTCTCAAATTAGCTGGCCAAAAATTGGACCAAAAATGTGCTGAATACTATATTACATTGTATACTATTCTATACACACAAAAATGTGCTTGTAAGAATAATAAGTTATTATTTTATTATATGTATTATATATTTTTACTCTTTGGTGCAAGAAGTCACATTATAGCAAAGCAGAGGTTATCTATGCAAATGTGTTTTACGTTTTTACTAATGTGAGCAAGTGAGGGACAATTTTTACTATTGTGAGCGAGTGAGGGAAAAGGGTGTGTGTTTGCTTGTGTTTTTGTACGTTACTGTTAAATGCGTTCATCAGATACTCATTTCCAGAGGGTTTATGGCTAAAAGTCAGCTTGCCTAAGTGTGCAAGTGATTTTTGCACTGTGTCCTGAATTAAAAGCAATTATTATTGTTGAATTCTTGCTTGCAAAAGGTACAAATGTGAGGTGGGCATTAAAAACATGCACACTGTACTTGCAAAGGAAAATGGTCTTTCTGTTTGACCAACAAGTATTGCAGGAAACTGTGTGGCACCACTTGAATTGGCCTAAGACCTCTAAAAGTTATATTAACAAGCAGTATTATTGCCTATGAGGATATTTAAAGTAGGGTATTTTGCAGTTTGAATGTATGCTTGTAAAAGTGTGATATCTTGTAGCAATATGGAGCCATATGGAGCCATCTACTCGTGCTCTTATGTAAGCTTGAACCCTCCACAGCTCCAGTGCTTAGGGCATGATAAAGCTCTCTAAAACGGTTACACTCTGTAAGGGAGTTAAACAGAAGAACAAAGAGTAAATGCTTCAGAAACAGAGATGCATCACCAGGTCACGATGTGACCTGATCCTCTACCGTCTGCAATCTGCATGTGTAGAAGTGGGGAACTGAGAATGTGCTATTGTTTTCCAAAAGTGCAGAGCAAGTGAATGTGAATTCGTTTTACTCCATTGGAAATCTTCCCAAAGCTGTATGGAATAATGCTCGTAAATCAAATTGCTGATGTTTGTTGGACTTTACAATACAGAGGCAAACATCAATCTATTGTTAGCCTTAGTTCAGCTGTCCCACGCAAAAACCTCTTAGCTCCAGTTAACGGTCAACACCACAAGTTTATGGTCCGCTGGTCGAGAGAACGTGCTCAGCTAGGGTGCAAAGACAGAACAGTGCTCTTTCCTCAATTAACAGGGAGAACCAGGTAAATATTGATATTTTAAAACTTTTTTTTTTTTCACCTGCCACTATATGATGTAAAAGAAGAATTTTTCCCTACCCTTTACCGGATATCTCTGAAAACCGCAAGGAAAATTTGAAAAGCGAATCCTTTATAGAAAAGTGTTCACCTTGTGTCAGTTATGGCACTGCCCCTGGACTGCTCTTTACAGTTGAGACCAGATTAGTATGCCCTTGAATAAATGCATTCATTTAAAGTTATCTTTATCTTCCTGCCATATAGAAGCATCGTTTCTGTAAGCTAGGTGGTTTTTTACACATGAATCAGAATCAGGTCTGGATATTGTCTAGACTTGTGTTTTCACACATGTAATACAAAACAAGATCTGAGCCGCTTGCCATTCCTTGAGCTTGTCTGGAAATTTCTGTTCTCGAATTACGTTTTCATTGCTGTCTTTGTTGTAAGCAGCCTTTCTTCAAAACCTTTTTTTTCCTGTTTCACACCAGTTGCATAATAACATCAAGCACACCCTCTTGCTCTCCATGTATTTTCCAGAAAACGCCCTACACACGTGGATACTATCTGACATTACACATAGGCTAAAGTCCATCAGCTTTGTTAAAGGAGTCAACCACAGCAGCGCCAATTGACATGTCAATGTTGATATTTTAATGGGGCATAACAAATACGTTAATTCAGGGAATCGCATTTGGAGATATGTATGAGTGTATTGGTTACTTGGAGTATTTTGGTTGATACTGAGCAATTATTAAAAGTGTCAGAATATGACATTTGTGTGGTCAAACAAAGTACAACATGGAATCAAATTGTAACTATATTAGGGCTGCAACTAACGATTATTTTGATTATCGATTAGTTGGGCGATTATTATTATTTCTTTATTTTCTTCGATTAATCGGATAAAAGCTAAACTCCTCTTTAATTTGATGTTTTGCTTATAACATTACAAAACCATAAATCAGGGTATTATGTATGTATAAAAGTAAACTTTAAAAA
>JBBMFX010408155.1:0-17781 GCA_037832545.1 Rhabdalestes septentrionalis
AGAGGAGGTGCACAGTAAGGAGAAGAGACACTCTAATTCTTACTGTTCTTCAGTTTTCATTCTGAATGTAATAAAGGAGCAGAGCAGCTCTACTGTACCTAAACCAGGTGGGTCTGTGGAATCCAATCACAAATCCATCCTAATATTAAATGTTTTGGATGGGTTGAGTACAAAATTAACCAATGATGCACAAAAGGACAAATCTAATATAATCGAGAAAGACAACGTCATGCAAAAAAAAAAATTCTTAATTTGGTGAACATGGAAAATACAGCCAACTCAGAATTTGTCAGAGAGGATTCGGCAAGAACATACAAAAAAATATGGACTTTGTCTCTGTTTAATGTAAAAGCAATATATAAAAGAAGCCAGTCGATATCACTCAATATCACATGCTGCAGTGATATTTCCACTGGCACAAATCAAAGTGGAGTAAAATCAGTATAATGATTAGTCTTGTCCAGTCAATGGCCTTAAGAAATAAAAATAAATTACAATATGTTAAAATATACCAAAAAGGGGGGCTCAAAAGTGGCCTTTTTATCACACACCACAGCACAGCACACAGTGTGAACAGTGTGAAATTCTTCTCTGTATTTAACCCATTCTCCCAGGTGCTTTGCTCTCTATGGGTGGGTAGACTGGCCCCTGCTGTCTTCCCATCAGTCAAAGCGATGCCACCATTGGTGTATGTTGCCACAGAATAAACAGTCAGCACTCTCCTCCAACAACACAACTTTCTCCAATGGCGGTTTGGGTAGATGCAATTGCGCTCAGACAACATGCTAGACTTCCCCCTCCCATTGTGGGTGGTATGGTATGAACCTGGGTGATCCTAGATCCTGGGTGGAAATAAGTAATGTGGTCCCTTACAGTCATGTGTGAACACACAACAGCACATCAAATAGTGTGAAATTCTGCGTCTGCAATTAACCCATTCACCGAATGAAGCATTGGGCAGCCAGCAACACAGCACCTGGGGAGCAGTGTGTGGTAATTGTCTCTTGTTCAAGGGAATATCGGGGGTGCCACTGACAGTCTTCAGATTCAAGCCTTCTGATCAAAGGGGCAAGTCTCTAACAACCAGGCCACCAGCTGCCCCAAACTACATGTTCCACCAAGACAGAAGTAACTAAATTGGACAGATGATCAAATAATAATAAAAATATTTATTTATTTCCAAAATAGTGTTGAAAAACAACAGTATCTCCTGATTTTTAAGGAATGCACAGCTTATAAAGAATCTTATGAGCACTTTACTGAAATACACGGTGCATAACTCATCTAAGCACACTGTATATTAGGGCATGGCAGAAGGAGGGAAGTTGGGTTAGCAGGAGCGGGAATCAGGCTCCAAACAGGAGCCCTTCACACTTTAAGCAAGTAAGTGTGTCTGTTTGTGTGTGTGTGCATTTGTGATCATGACCTGATGCTCCTCGGCATCTGGACACACCATCAGATGGAAAAAACACATCATAGGGGGGCTCCTCCAGGCAACCCCCACATCTCATCTGGCTGCCCCTGACAGTGAAGTTGCTCCGCTGGGCTGTAACTGGAGCCCAGCCTGTCTCTCTGGAGCCGGGGCTAATTTACTGCAGAGATCCCTCACTGTGGCCTACATTTCAAACGGCGCCCCAAGCCTGGGGAGCTGGTGAGATGGCTTTTCCACACCGAGCCATGTCTTTCCGATTAGTTACTGTCAGCATTCGCTTCAGACTATTTTGCCCTATGATGGTTAAAGTTGAATAAATTTTCTGATCCATGCTGAAGCTTGAGGGACATTGACTATCTGCACAGCAAGCTTGGGTAGAATGTTTTTGGTAAGTTTACGACTTCCGCTGAGTCCGTGGCTGATGTAGGAGAGTAATTTCAGCAATATAATGCTCACCCCCCATCCTCCTCCTTAGCTGTGTCAAACACTCAGGCCTCAAATTATTGTGAGAAACCTCATGGCTGTGCCCAGTAGAGCAAAGCAGGATTATCCGCTAAATATCTCATTGAAGTTTCCCAGGCCAAACGGTGATCGTGGGAGGTCAGATTCAAGTGGGCACCTAAAAAAAGACCTCTAGACGTTGGTGTGAAGGGCTGAGTTGAAAAAAAAAGAGTAAAAAAAATGTCTGTTTCCCATGTGTGGACCTCATATATCAAGTGTGCATGCATCTGTTTGCGTGTGTGTGTGCTCTTAAAAATAATGGCTCCTAAACGCTTCTTGGCTTGAAGTACATTTCAAGGAAAACCCTCTCATTAGAACTGAACCTGTACATGTCCAAGTTCTTCAAGCTTTTTATCCCTGTTTCTGATGAGCTTGTTTACAAATATGGCATTCATTGAAAAGCTGTCCACGAGCTTTATAAGGGTAATATTGAACTCTCTGAAGTGTCCAGCAGAGTCTGCAAACTCCCTTAGTGAAAAACACCCTCTGAACTTGGCAAGAACAGTCATGTGTGCCCCAATTAAGATTAGATATTCTGCCGAAAAGAAGTACATCTTTAACGAACAACACATTTCTACACATTTTAATGCACAGTCACTGTTTATTAGCTGAAAGAAATGAGTAGAGACATTACACATGAGGCTGATTGCACATTCCACTCAATGTTTAACTTTGTGCACAAAAAAAGGGAAACAAAATCCATATTAAGTTTGTTTCCTACAGAAAATGTACATATATTCAGTTTTTAAAAATCAAGTATCTTATTTGCAAGATGTTTGATCAGAGAAAGCTGCAGTCTGTGCTGGACACTGGCCCTCCAGGAATAACCCTGTTGTAAGGCTCCAAAAACCCTTTTATCGTTAAGAGTGTATCTGAGTACATCCAAGCGTATCCATGTGTGATCTCTTGACTGTACATTTGAGAAAAGCATACAAAAACTTCAAGTCCCCGCGGTCCTATCTAACCTCTGATAATCTTAGCATCCGTAACATACACAAGGACACGGGTCAAAAGGGGCCTAAATCCACAAAGGCCAACAGCAGCTGACGCTCCACATGGAATCAGACACAGGAAACACCCTTTTTTGCAGCTGTTACCGATCCGGCATGTAGAGCATGTGCTAACATTGAATAAGAATTTTTCTCATTCATGTTGTTGCCTTCAGATGACATGAGCGCAGTGCAGCTTCATGCAAGAATCAGCTTGCAGACCATTTTACATAGGAATGTCTGTGCAGAGCTTGCTTGCCTGTGAGCAAAATAGTAAAATTATCATTATTTGCCTCATTACTGCTTGAGAGAGCGTCTGGTACGAAACTGAAGCTCACCTGATTGTGGCTCCAAGGCTTCATGGATAATAGGGTTCTATCGGTTCTTTGCAGAGCGTAACAAAGGCTTGGGGTTCAGTCCCTTTAAGATGATAATTATGATAATTGACAGCGGCACTTCCACAAGACTCCAAGGCTTGCAGTAGGTTTGCATATTTACAGAAGCATACGAGAATGTCCTTGCTCATTCCACTTGCGTGATGTTGCTCAGGGCAAAGCCATGCACAGCCGCACACAGCTGCATGTGCGTGCCGGCAAAAACGCCATGCCTCAGCGTGGGTCACGTCAACGTGTAAACTACAGTGGATCAAAAGAACACAAGTTAATTACGTACACTACACATGCTCTTCGAAGAGGCAATGTCACAGACTGAAACGTGTCTGCTGGAGCTTTACAGTGCGGGTTCATTTTTGAAGTGTGATATATAGGATGTGTGTGTGGGTGGGTGGGAGGGTGTGTGTAAACCGTGCAGCCACAAGAGTAAAACCACTGACAGGTGAAGTCAATAACATTGATTATCTTGTTGCATGCAGTGTAAAATTTTAAAACATCAAAATTGGACCTCGGAGCAATAAAAGAAGGTGTCCTGGTCTGATGAATCACATTTTGCAAAGTGTATTCCATAGTGTATTTTTCTTTTGAGTTTTTAGTGTTTTTCTGTGTGTCTGTGCAGTTATAACAATCATATGCAATTTCCTCTGGGATCAGTAAAGTTTTCTGATTTAATTCTGATTCTGATTTTTATTTTACATCATGTGGACGGTCAGGCATGTGCAAATCACTTGCTTGCGGAGGAGATAGCACTAGAGAGCACATCACAAAAAGTCAATAATGGCAGTGTGATGCTCTGGGCAATTTTCTAAGGAGACAACTTGGGTCCTAACATTCATGTGGAAGTTATTTTGACATGCTCCACCTACCTAAACATTCTGCAGACCAAGTACAGACCAAGATAATGCCACCCTGCTACACATTGAACATTGATCAGTAATGGTTTGAGGAACATGACAATGTGTTCAAAGTGTTGGCCTCCAAGTGCCCCACATCTCAATCTGATCAAGCATCTGAGTTATGTGCAAAATAAGCTAGTCAAATCAATGGAGGCCCACATCACTGTGCTGAGGGAATCTGAGGGAATCTGCTAAAATGTCTTGGGGCCAGAAACCTGAGTCCATGCCTCAATAGGTCAAAGCTATATTGGCAGCATGATAGGGATGTAAAAAGTTAGGAAGGTGGTTTAAAGTAACGGCTCTGTGTGTATAAGTATGTTTGCATGAGTCACAGAAACTGGAATTATATCAAATGTCTTGGGACTTTCCCTTGAAACTGTACCAGCGATAATAAAAGTGCATGTATAATTCATTTATGTGCATGCAGGAAAGCAATATGTGCATACATGATTATGTGAACTGACTAAAAGCTCATTTTAAAAATGACTGCAGGCAGCGATTCCTTAACGAAATCAGCCATGGCTTGTTTGGGCAATGAATAGACAAAACTGCAGACAAAACTCAGACTTCGAAGAACTGTTTTTGACAATCTGATTCACTTCCTTCCAGTTTTACAGATATAAGTACAGTGTCAGAACCACAGATCCCACTTGGACAAAAGTAACACTTTTATCTTTTTTCATCTTTTCCATCATCAATACCTTGCAGGCATTCTGTAAATTCAGAATGTTGTTGGAGTCAGTCATGAGTGCTAGCCTAGCCTAACATAGCCAACTTTAATTGTAAAGGAATTTGTGATTTTCTAATAATAACATTTTATTATAAATAATGTTCTAATATTATAATTTCACAATATCTATTCTGTTGCCAATTCATTCAGCTCAAATTAGACCCCTTTCAGCCAAACTCATGTTTATCTACAAGGTCAGAAAGATCCCTCGCTAGCTTGTTTGCTTATTGTCCTCCTTATCAGACAAGTCATTTCAATCATTCAATCAGGGTATTTGGCTTTGTACAAAAAAATCTACCACAGAGTGCCTAGCACTTTCTTGATGTATCATCATCAAAATGTTTTCTAGACTTTGAACAAGAAAAAACCTAGAAAGACACTGTAGGAGACAAGCAAGCATGTCTACAACAGATGATTGTTTTAGGCACACCCGGTTTTAACTGTTGGGTACAAGCATCTATACATGTTTTGCTACAATACCTTCACAGATCCAGTGCAAATCTAGAGAAGCAAATTTGGCCGGGGGATATATTTTTTTTTTCTTTTTGCTCAACTTATTGCTGCCTGCTCAGGTGGGACCGATGCAGAGGTACCACAAAATGATATTCCAGCTAGTGACATTTAGACAGATCTGACAGTGCACTGCTGCTTGCGTCCTGTTGTTGCCATTAGTCCCAGATTACTCAGGGATGGTTCCCCATCTGCTGCTCTGCTGTTACAGCCTAAGGCTCCTCAGTATGGGCATGTTTTACCAAAGAGGTTGATTTAGTCATTGCAAACAGGCACATTTAGGCCCAACCAAGTTAAACTGACTTGCTGATTTATTCCGTGTCAATTACTCCGCAGGCTCTGGATCCACACACAGCTCCCAAGCGCAAGCCATATAGCTCGGAGTCATTCAACCGCAGGCTTAAATTTCCCTGTAGTTCCGCCTTTAAAGCCCATATAAGCACAAGGTAAGCACCTTTTAACCCTTAGAAGCAGCAGTTATTGCCAGTGATAACAAAAGCACATTCACTCGCAGTTCACTGAATAAAGCTGCTTAAGGAATTTGGCCTTTTTAGGTGGCTCCTTATAGTCACGCATGAACACAGCACTGCACAGCATCCAAATTATCCTTAGCATTTAATCCATTCTCCAAGTGAAGCAGTGGGCAGCCAATGACAGTGCCCGGAGAGCAATGGGTGGGAACGTTATCTTGCACAATGGAACTCCATCCTGGGATTCACACCCACAAACTTCTGATCACAAGGGGAAATCCCTAACCACCAGGACACCTGCAGCTGTGCTGTATGAAGATAGGTGTAATGAAAAGTTTACTGTTAAGTCTTATTTTGGAAAGAAAAACTGTCCTTTATGTTAATGCTATGTTTCTTGTCCTTGTTTGACATGAAATGCAGACTGAAACCCATGGATAAGATAAATATTCTCTATAATCAGTGATGTTATTACATTGAAATAAAACTGAAAAGAAACTCTAGACCTCTTAAGGATAATCTGAATAAATCTGGACAAGTGGTTGTCTAGATTGACTTTCCATTTGGGCTTTTGTCAGCAATGCAGTGCTGCAGTTTGGAACATGTGGCCTGTGATTGCAATTGGAGGTCACAGCGAGGCTTAAAAAAATATCTCTTTTTCAGTAGAGGAAGCAAATGCAGCCTGAAAACAGGGCAGCTCTGGGCCACTCTGCGGCTGTTTATACAAAGGCGTGCAGGAAGCCTGGGCCAATGTTTTCCGTAGCAGTTTAATCACAAGCGGGGGCCTCTCTGAACATGTGGATTCAGAGAACAGATCCTGACCAGATGGTTTCCACATCACACCCCTCTGGACCGTGCCACAACACACCACAGTTCTTCTGTCGGAGTTACTAAGGATGAGCAAGGTGAAGCAAGGGTAATGAGGCAAATAAAGCAAGTATCTGTGGGGACACACAGGAAAAAATGTGGCTCACATTTCGAACAGCCTCCTGATCGACCCAGTAAAAGGTCATGATCCTGTGTCTTCAGGAAACATAGCAAGGAATGTTTTGCTTCCTTGGAACTTTGAGCCATGATATATTTGTTTAAAACTGTCTTAATGGCATCAAGAACGACCTGACCCTCATCTAGTGGGCAAGCTGTTTTACCATCAATGAATATTCTCTTTAATATCCAATAATCTATTATTTTCATCTAACATGACACTTTAATATTTATAGCTATGCACGCAACTATCATTGTTATATGTTATACTGAATGATCAAATATTCTGTAAGAATAAAAAATTTGATGTTTAATAACTGAACTTAAGTGCTGAAAATATTATTGTTTACATTTACTTTCTGTATCTAACATTGTCCAATTACAGCTCTAAATTTGTTAGGATGTAAGGCAAGTGACGGCTTATGCTTCCACTGGTTTATCAGAGTATTGTTGGTAAAACAAACTGCGGATGGTCCATTGTTTAGAAGTTATTAGTTTGCAGCCTCTAGTGATAGGCTAGAATTTACCTTGATAAATGAAACAAAAATTTCCTGTCCTGCTCATAAAAAGCAGTGCAAAGATCTGTATAGTGTTATGAAACTGTTATGAAAAAGGTTTTCGTTATTTGGATAGTTTTTGCATGGTTTTTTTATTTCAATTAACAAAGTCAAGTAAAACTTTCTTATTGCAGCTGTAATTACAGGACATTTTTATTTAATTTCACCTTTTATTTTTTCATGATTTTATTTAGCTCTATCAGTTGAGGCTGTCAGTTAACTGGCTAAGTGTCTGCCTTGAGATTTCAAGGACGCAGATGCTGTCATATTTGTTGTCATGACCTTAAATGATCACGACCAAAAGCATGGTTGCATCTCTCATGACAATCTCCAGTAACAGTTACAAGACAGACACAACTGGTCAAATGATTTATAACACCCCAATTTTATGTATTTTTGTATTGAATTTCAAGTGGTTCAATGTCTCATTATCCATTCTGCGGACGTTCTTCCCAACTATGTTGCAGAAGTTTCCATCAGTGTGCAGCACGTATAGGTTCCTTTTCTTTCATTCTTCTGTCCAGTTCATCCTAAAGCAGCTTGGTGGGGGTTTAAGTCTGGAGATTTCTGGCCACTCCAAGTTTTCTAGCTTACCACCTTGTTCTTTTTTCTAAGGTAGATCTGGCAGAGCTTGGACTTGTTTTTGGGTCACTATCTTGCTGTAGGATGAACCCGACCAACCAGTCGCATACTAGTGGTACTGCATGGAGCTACAAAATTATTTCTTTACATTTTTAAAGCTCTCACAGTTCAACATTTTTCTTTGTACCATTTCAAACTATTCATTGGAAATTTTAAAAGCTTGAAACACTGGGGTGTTCTTAGATGTTTTGACCAGTAGTGTATGTAAGTGAAATGACCACAAAATTCTTCCTCTGCATTTAACCCATTTACCAAGTGAAGCAGTGGGCAGCCAGGAACCTAATGGCCAGGAGCTAAATGTTTGGGACGGTATCTTGCTCAGAGTTGCTTAGCAGTCTTGGGAATCAAACCCACAACTCACCAATAGGCCACCAGCTGCCCTCATGTTCATGTAATCCATTAACATAATCAGTCTTGACAACTCATGATTGCATGTGACATCTGTCATGACAGGTTTAGGGTGTATTTATGTCAGTGTTATGTAGCATTATCACAATGCAGTGTTCAGTGATGTATATCTTCTGTATCAGCTAAACCTTATTATCACAACACATCAAGACAACTTAACATGTTGGCAGCAAATCATTCAGCATTAAATGGTAAACAGGTTTAGTAAACTTTAGTAAACTGTTTGCAATTTTATCAATTAGGGTAAACATGCAATATTAATGATGTACTCATATGTATCATTTGTTTCATTATGGTTAAATATTAGATTGTTTGATTATTTCTCGATATCCTGGTTTTTTTTACTTATTAGGTTTGTGTGACCACATTATGGAATACAATCACATCAACATTGTTCAACATCTCTTTATATATGAGAAATGTATTTATGAGACTGTTTATGTTACTGTGCTTTTACAACTGATACATGCAGATGATGCCTGTTCTGACTGGCTATTCTGTAATGTGCCTTGTTATAAAAAGCAGTAACGAATGAATGTCATTTATAATCACTGGCACTCATGAAAATTATGGGCTTACAGGAGATGGAAAAATTGTTACATTTACAATGTAAGTTAACGTAAAGTGTTTTGTTCCATGTAATTTTGGAGCATTTCAGTTTGTTCATTCATCATATGCCATTCATTACTAAATGTAATATGTAATTAAAAATTTGCTTTTTGTTTTTGCTGTTTAGTCTCGGTATGTGAAATCTATGAACAAGAAATACAAATACTTTATTGTGGACCACTAATCTACGTGGAGCCTTCTGGGAGTTAAAACACCAGCATCTGATTCTGATGTACATTTTGCAAGAAGTGAGGGATTGTGATTTTTGTCACAAACTAAACTGCTACTTTATAGACATGTGGACTAAATCAAATATTTGATTCAGGATGAAATTACCTATCGGAAGTAAATCTCAGCATATCTCACTGTTGAGATTTTTCCTGACAAAGGCTGTGTTCTTTGCTAATAAGGTAATTTAGCCTACTTAATGGAACACATATGTTGTTTCCTTACACTTTCCTAGAACATCACGTTTTTTGGCCTTGAATGACTACACACTTCTTTTTCCTCCCCCAGCTCAAGATCTCTCACTCTCTCTTCACCTTGCTGTATCTCAGCTGTGTGTTATCACACTCCTTGGTTCTACAGCCACACACCTCTCTGTGATGTCCCTTCATGCTTCTGGCCAGCTGCCATTGTGCTGAGTTGCCCAGCCCTGCTGAAGAATGCCAGGTAGTTGGTGGGACCCAACAGTTCTGACAGAGGCTTTTCACATATTTTTGATGTCCTACCAGTGCTGGCATTCTCCCTTGTCAGCAGGGCTCAAAAGGACTTGATTACATAGATTCCAAAGCCCCCTGAGATCCATCCATGGTCTAATGAGGCATAGGGCTGTTGGAATCGATGCCTGGGCCATTCACTGCTAATGCCAGCCAGTTCTTTCAACAGCTGATTATAAAGTTGCAATGCTTGATGCTGAATCCAGATCACTTCAAGATTGAAAGCAACATGTGGTGGAATTTCAAAAACACTTGGAGCATTCTTAATTAAAAAAACACTTTAATATCTTCTCACTAATTTATGAAAAGTGTGTTAATAGTACAATTTGTCCAAATAATGACTTAAGCCTTTGAGTATAATTGTAGATCAGCAATGGAACTACTTGCCAATTCTTTTTATGACTAATTCCACATTATCCCTGTACAGATCCCCAGATTTCAATTTTATATTATGAATGCTTTTGTGTAGGCATCACAACGTATTTAGCACTCAGCCAAGAAGAACGTCACTAAACAATACAATAAGCACAACAGCAATCCCCTGACAGCCGCCATAAAGAAGTCCCACCTGAGGCAATGCAATTTCATTTAGCCTGCATGCTATCATGGGGCTATTATGCTAAAACCCTTCATCATGCTGCGTGAAATACGAGGACCCTGCTTTGTTCTATTGTTCCTAAACCGGCTTTGCTGCTCATAAAATAGTATGTGGCCATTCCTGGAGCCATTCAAGTCAATGAGAGGCTTCGTCATCTCAGAGACTTGGAGGATTCTGAAGATGATTCATTCTGAGAACTTTCAGAGTACATCTTACATCCCTCCTTCCTTCTTTTCTCTCACTGAGAATTTCATCACTGAATCATCGAGTCCCACTCTCCAGCACTGCATGACATGCTACAGGCGATAACAACGAGTGAGGGGCCATGGCCCGGCCAGGCAGGTGGGAGCTATTAAAAACATTGTGGTGCCAGATTTCTTAACAGCTTTCATCAGCTTTCATCTTCCAAGTGATGAAGGGTCATATGGCTAGGTAGCACCTGCTGGCACATGTGTGGCAACCTCTGGAACTTTTCGTCTTTTTTATTTTTTCCATCTCTTGAGTCAGTACCCTGAGAGATGGTGTAAAATATTCTGGCAAGCATCAAAACACAAGGTCGTAGAATTAAAAGGTCATGGTACTTTCTCCAAACTACCATTTGTGTCAGTAGCTATTCCACTCCTTTGTCTTCCTTATATATTATATTTATACCAAGCATGTATGTATAAAGCATAGGATATACAAATTTATATTCTACAGATTTTTTTAGTTATTTATTTACAGTGTTGGGCGAGTACCTTTAAAAAAGTAATTAGTTATAGTTACTAGTTACTTCTTGTGTGTGAACACCGGCACTACTCTGCCTCTGATTGGCTAACCATGGAAATTAATTCAATCTAAGCCAATCATCGCATTCTCAGTTACACCCAGTGTACAGACACACCAATCATCATCACTGGTTATGTGTCCTGCCCTGGCCCCAAACACACACACACACACACACCCCCGAGAAAGAGAGGTCTTATGGCTGAGAGAGACACTGCTCGGATGAAAACCGCTTCAGTGTTCTCAGTTACAGTAACGCGCATTTTATTGTCAGTAACGGTAATGGCACTGTAACGGGGGAAACAGTAATTGGTTTGATTACTTGTAACTGAAAAAAGTATCACCGTTAGTAACGCCGTTTATTTATGGCGCCGTTATTCCCATCACTGTTTATTTAGACCATATAATTATATTGCTTTTGTCTTAAGGTATTTCCTTTGGGAACAATACGGTTTTCTGATTCAGAAGTGTTTTTCCAGTCATAGTCTCAGCAGGAGGGCCATAGCACATGAGTTCTTAGATATGGTTTCACATGCATGTTCAGCTTGTGGACTGGCCATGTCTAAATAAGTACACAAGCATTTTTTAACTAAGATGTTGACAAATTTTCAATTTTATGTGCTCTTTATGTGTTTTTCTTCCCACTCTTCTACATGACAAAGCCCTCTAGTAACTCCACCTGTATTATGTCTTTCCTTAAACCAATGAAAGTCAAAATTTTTGATCTATGAGCCAACAAGTTAGCAGAGGGGATTCTTTTCCTTTCTGGTAAATGCATGGCATAGAGTGAACCTGGCTGACTTTTCGGACATACTTTCGAGTCTCTTATACCAAAGTAGCATGAGGTGTGCACGCAAAGAGGTCTTAAAAGTTGAGGTCGGATGGGAAAGATTTACAGCTAAGCTCTGTGAGGGCGGGAAGAGCATGACGGCCTGTCGGCTTTACCAGGTTGAGAATCCTCTGGTAGACAGACCCCCAGCTGTACAGACGGATCCTGCCAGAGGTTCTTCCCTTGGCTGGATTCCACCGGCCATCAAGAGACGATCAGCAGCTGGTCTCTGTTATACAGATTTCCACTGGCCTGATTCTGCATGAGAGAACTTTAGCTGCTCCAGTGGACCTGGACTAATGATCCAGGCAAAAGAGGAAGAGGCAATGAAAGGCAATGAGAGGGCTTTCAAATTAGTTTTACACTTGTTCTTGCAAAATGCATAACTTTATATCCTCCCTTAGTACCTTCAAATTCATGTTTAAAAGGCAGTTCCAACAGTTTCAAAAGTGTGTGTCATTAGGACGAACACTGTCATTTAGAGTGGTTCAGTGTGAAATGTGCAATTATAGATTATCATAGCAAAAACGTGGCTATAAAAGTCAGTAAAAACGAGTAATTCAAATATTGATGAACATCCTGAATGATCCCTAATAGACTTTTGAGGAAATATTTTGTCCTAAAATATATATGCTTTTAATCTAAACATTTTGGGATGGTACATGAATAGTGTAATGCAAAATAATCACAAATCAACATTATTTTTGCCATCATCAACATTACATATAAAGCTAAAGAAACTTGTGCAGATTCACTGATCATTTTAGATAGTAAATATAATGTCTATTTTTGTGTTGGAGACATTTCAATCCCTTTCAACATCATGGTAAGTCCTCTACAGTTAACCATTCCACATCAAATCTCATAGGAATAATGGAATTATGTCTAATAAGCAAATTCATCTTTAATTACTTTATTCAGCATTGGACAGGTGCATGACAATTATTATCAAAAAGTCAAAGGCAGCACATTATTCCACAACACATTCAAACATCCTTTGTTAAATTGGCTGTAAGAAAGTGTACACCTGTATTCCATTAGCACCGTGTATTCAATATCTTATTTGCCCATAAACAAAGAACGAATGGAAGCATAGAAGAAAGGAAGGGCCAACAGTGTTGCTAAGGAGGAACGCAGAGGTTCATTTGCAATTCAGCAAACAAAGGGAACTTACTAGACTAGGAGAGATGAGGGAAAATAATAATCTGTCTTTATAAACATTGCAAACCCCTATTCATGAGTACCTCCGCCATTCTAAAACAAAGCAGTCCCTTCCTTCTACCCTTCCACTTACAAAAGATTACAGGATTTATGTTCTTCTCCTACTGAATGGAGAGCTGCAAAAAGTCTTCTTGGAACTTCTTCATTTTTTTTTCTCCGCCATATGCCCCTACAGGTTATAAATCAACATGTCACGCACTTAAGAGAAAACCGAATTGATAGAGCTTCTGATGTATGGAAACAAATGGAGTCTGGTAAGTGTTTAATAGATGTGCTTCAGAGGGGGGGTTGTGAATTATCATCATTTATAACTCAGTCCTGAGCCGCTGAACTCAGTATTCTAGTCTGAGCTCAGAAGATGTCTCATCCAATCAAGCTAGGCATTTCCAGTCTAAATAGTTCATTAAACCCTGGCCAGAGACAAGCAATCAGGCTGTCTGCAGCTAGGGGGCTTTAATGTGCCAACTCATTCGACTGTCACTCAAGTGAGATAATCTTGCTTTTGTGACTAAACCTCATTTGTGGATGTCCCTATTTGAATATCCGAATATCAGAACCCACCGTATGATTTATGAAATCAAGTATTTTATTTATTATCATTTGAGAGCAACTGCAGAGAATGTTGGGACATAAGAAGTTGATATTGTGCCACATGTTAAAAGGCGGTTCTAGCTTTAAAACACTACTTTTATATGTTAATTCTTGCTTCATGTAGTATTTTGTAGCACATTATATCCCAGAATTCACATCAGTTTGACAGATTTTACAATTGTACCCCATTATTATGCTGGACATGTAGTCACTGAGCTATAGGCACATAAAGACACCCAGGCTAGCATTATTAACTCTCACCTGTGTCACTGAACAAAGGAGTGAAGAAAATGTTGCTTTTATCTTTTACTATTAGCCCAGAGAAAAGGTATACTTGCAGAAAGGTAAAAAAGCCAAATGAAGGTGGTTTTCTACATGAGATCAATATTTGTTAACCTTGATAATGAACCTTGTTGTTTCAGCAACCTTTTCTAAGGATTGTAAAGACATTTACTATAGTTATGTGGCCATAATTTCTTATTTGGTCATCCAGCAGTAGCAGTAACTACTATTCAGTCTACTTTAAAATCTCACTCTAGAGACTACTGGGTAACCACTGGATGCAACAAGGCACATTTTCAGATAATGTGTACAACAGCAGTATTTTCTCATTTTAACTGGAGTGTCCCTTTAAATAGAAGTTCAGTTTCTAGTTTCTTCAGTTTTTAAAAACAGATTTATAGAAACTTCAGATTTAAAGAAAATTTCCTTTGCAAAAACCATAATACCAACAATGTCAACTGAAAAAGTAGTGACTTCTCTGCTCCAATATGCCTATTAAACCTCATTACGTACTAATGTGTTCTGCCTCTTCATCATTAAATTAAATGTAATGCAATTATTGTATGAGTTATGGGTTTTGAGCAAATGCTATAAATAAGTTTAAAACATCTTTTTCTATTTTTTCTAATTGTGGCTGTAAAACTGGAAAGTAAAACTCACATCTGATCATGGCTAAAAATGCCTTTAAATGCTGTTCTATTGGAGGAGAGGCCTCAAGCCTAGAGAACCAGATATTCTAAAAATAATAGTCTGGTTCTACCAAAAGGCCCAGTGCTGATCAAACAATGTGCTCTCCTGTCTTAAAAAGCATTATTCTTGTTCATCTTCAGAGTTCTACATCTACACCAGCTCCATTGTCCTTAAATAGCTGTTCGTATCTAGGATCTAAGGAAAGCATCCCATCAGTGTGAAGCACCAAATAGAACAGAATATTCAGTTTCACTGCTGATTTCCCCAGCCAATCTAGCACATAATCTAAATGAAGGACAAAATGGAAGAAAAACCAATGGTAAACCATAAACACCCACATAGAACAAACAGACCTAAGCTTAATGGCACCATGTAGTGAATGAGTCTCAGCCCAGACACAGACAACATCTTTAGATACAGTTGTTATTCTGG
This sequence comes from Rhabdalestes septentrionalis, assembly GCA_037832545.1. Lineage (NCBI taxonomy): Eukaryota > Metazoa > Chordata > Actinopteri > Characiformes > Alestidae > Rhabdalestes > Rhabdalestes septentrionalis. The sequence goes on from JBBMFX010408155.1 coordinate 15,245, forward strand.
TTCGCCAATCTGCTTTCTGATGGGCTGAACTTTCTCTCTTGTAATTGTTGGGCAGGAGAGAATGCCGTCTGAGATCAGGACCCATGGGCTTACTGTTCAGGAAGGGATAATGAGCAGTGAGGGCTAGAGGAGCCCAGGCTTCCTCCAGGGTGCAAGAGCTTGGAATGGTGGCAGCCAGAGGCGGCTTGGATGGCAGCCTGCGAGCCCACACCATATGCCCCCAGCATGTTTCACACTCTTAAATATGCTCTCAGAGATCTTCAGCAGTTCTCAGCTTCTCCACATCCCTTATTAGTTACAAAGAACAGTCTGGGGGATATCGGTGGCAAAGGCAACCTCGTTCTCATATGCAGTAATCAAATTTGTAATGATCAATGGTAATTAGACAGTAGGAAATGAGAATGAACGCCAAAGCCTGCTCCGGGGAAATAAATATTAAACAAGTCAGTAATGGCAGGCAGTGCTGAACAGAGGCTTCCTACATACAATGTAGAACAGAGGTCTCAAACCACTGGGTGGCAGGTACCAGGACAGTTGGTTTGATATTAATGGCTGAAATTTGCGTATTTGTACCTGAATTATTGTCATAAAAATGCTTATTTTACATCATTTTAGATATCTTGGTACACAAATTACTAGACCCAAACTCTCCCCACAAACACAGTAGAAAAGATCTGGCTATATCAATGAATAAAGTTAAATTCCAGCTAGTGAACAAATGTCCATCCTTTGAAACTGGAGTCTAAGGTATGTCAAAATAATTGAATGATGAAGTCAGGGTAAGGTGATGGTGGACCAAAAAACCCTGGTACAAACACAGAGCCCTTATAGCAAAAGGCAACCTGGTCGCAAATGGGATGAAACTTAGTTACAGTTAAACAGGTCCTAACTAGGAAGGCCGGCAGTGTGGAACCAGGGATGTAAACAGTGACAAATCAGGGCATAACTGAAAAGAGTCAACAGAAAGGAACTTGCTATTACATGATCATTGTCTTTGTTTTATTCATTTTGTTTTAACATTTTGCTGGTTTGTAAAACATTCTAACACTAGTGGTTAATTTTCTGGCTCCACAAAAAGTTTTCTAGCCCTCTCATGTCCATGTAAAATGCAAATAAACCTAGGAGGAAACATCCCATTCAATACGCTAGCTAATGTTCAACACATTGTTTTCTGTTTTTTCATTGAGGAATAAATTATTCCAGCATATAATTTATTTACCTCAAAAACTACATGTGTTCATACTGAGGCCTTTTATGCAAAGTCGACAACTGAGCACCAGACAATGAAGCGCACAACCAGGCGGTCCAAAACCCAAAACATCAAATCCCCGGGCAACCATAGTCTATCAAAAACACTTGCAGAGACTTGTTTCTTCTTTAGAATGCACAGACACGGCTTTCTTGATCTGCATATTTCCCTTGTACACCTGAGTTTTCTTGTACATGCTCATTGTGAACAGTTTGTGTACATGCAGCTAGACAGGATGATGATGGGATTAAGATCTGTTTATTTGTGATTACTGTTTTTTACTATAGGTTTTAGAAACTGATTTTGGTTGCTGAACATTTCAGAGAGATATGGAGACATTCCTCCAATGCAGTGCTAAAGAATACTGGTCTCACATATTAGTTTTATTAGCAAGATGTAATCTCTAGTGTGCAATGCAAATATTACAGCCTTGTTGGAATACATGCCATGAGGAAATGCATATGCATGAGATTCCCTGTTCTGATACACTCACTTTAAAAGGGGTAATTAGCATCATAATCAGTGAAGGGAAACGCTACAATGTTCAGTGCAGAACTGGGAGTTAGAAAATGGGAAACACTTAATAGATCACATGGTCACTTTTACTCTTCTGTACACTACTTGCAGAAAGCTGAGTGGTTTGACTGTTTTCATGCCACAGTCTGAAAATGGTCTACTGAGTATAAATCACCATATGAGGATTCATATGTTAATGAAAGCACTTCATTCCTAATTGGCAAACTTCAGCATACGTTATGATTGAGTCCTTTTTTTAATTAAAAAACAAAAAAACAAAAAATTGGTATTTTTAATCTATATAAGACATCAAGCAGATCAGTTAGGTGCATAAACATTTCACAGTGTTGTCATTTTCCCCACCACCACTGTTTAGAATAGGGATGACATTATTGATTTTATTCAAATCAGGTACTCAAATGATTGTTATGGTGATGATCTAAGGTTTGTTTGTCCGCTTGTTTTTAAAAAGTCAAACAGCCTTAACACAACAGTGACAAACTATGAATATCAAAGCTTCCAAAATACATAGTTGAGATTTTTTATGGTAACCCAGGCCCCATGAGGAGGGACAGTAGCAACTATATTCAATTCAATTCAATTCAATTCAATTTTATTTCTATAGCACTTTTTACAACCAGGTTGTCACAAAGCAGCTTTTCAGAGTCCAGGTCCGAGCCCCTAGTGAGGAAGCCGAAGGTGACAGAGGCGAGGAAAAACTCCCTCAGATGGAGGAAGAAACCTTGGGAGGAACCAAGACTCAAAAGGGGAA
>JBBMFX010408263.1:0-17779 GCA_037832545.1 Rhabdalestes septentrionalis
AACAAAACCAGGTGACAGAGTCAGACCTGAAATGAGACAACAGAACGAAAGGGCAAAACTGGCATCAGACGACTTCATTATGACGTTGGAAGAGCACGAGCCTGGAAAACAACAAAAGAGAAACCCAAGATTAGATATAAGCATGGAACTCTCAAGCGATCAAAAAACGAACTCGAACCGGCCGGTTAAATAGGGCAGATGAGAAACGAGGGACAGGTGAGGATAGGGACCAAATCAAGCAGGGATGGTTCTATTACTGAAAACGAGGGAACCTATGAAGGGGACAAGACAAGGGTGGACAAAAGAAAAGGGACAAACTAATACTCGGGAGACTGGGAGCGGGAAACCCGGACCGAGGATGGTGCGGTCGTCACAGGCGGAAGATGAATCAGATATAAATATTAAACTTGTATATTATTTTGTCAGATTGAAGATCAATTTCCTTAAAAAAATTTATTAATTATATTTTTATACCAATTTGACCAGATTAAAATTTGCAGGAGTTGCACTTTAGAACCAATTACAGACAATTAACTGTATAATTTTGATTTTAAAAATTATTTCCTGCTTTCCAAACAAGTAAAACATAATTTGCTGGAAAACAAATTTACTTTTGGACTGAATGAGCTTTGGAAATTTGCTCTTCAATTAGAAGTCCAAGCACACAGTGAAACATGTTAGAAGACAGTAGCATATTCACACACACAAGTGACGATTTAAAGTAAAAACCCAAACAAGTGTGTGAGAAACATATTGTTTCCAGATGCTTCCAGACATATGTAACACCTCAGTGTTGGGCAAGCCTCATTGACCCCTATTTTAGAGCAAGATCGCAAGAAGGAACTGATGATTCATTATTGGGGCACGGGTGTCAAGGTCATAAATGACAACGACTGTTTAAGTGGCAAGTGTTTTACCAACGTCCGTGGATGGAGAAGTGCAGCTGGGGAGTACAATGAGAAAACAGGACAGGCCTGAATAGAGTGAGGGGGGCTCTAGGGGCTGGCATCATTTGGGAAAACATTATATAGGGAAGGGTCCCTGATAATCAATACAATGTTATTCTGACAGATCACCTTTATGCTAAAAGACACAGGTCTGACCTGATGGGAGTAATCATTCCTAGAGTGACGGCACCCCTCCCACATGCCATGTGCAGGTCCTTCACCAAATCTCACCCATGGGAAATTTTAGGCTGAAGTATTTAGTCAGCACTTTCACCCGTATCATTAAAACACCAACTGAGGGAATATCTTCTTGTAAGGGTTGTGTTCCAACTAAAGTCCCAGAGGTTCATGCTGGGTTTTCTTTTCATTTGACACCCATCTCTTTTTAGAAATAAGTAGGTTTTACCAAGTTCTGAATCAGGTCAAAGGGTGTAGAAATCTGGTGTCATAAATGGGTGTCCATGCCAGGTGATAGAAATGTTGGCTCAGAACAATACCATTTACAATGCCATACTACCTGCAAGGCTCCTGGAAAAATGCAAATGAGTAAAAAAGATCCCATTTGAGTTTGTATCTCCATATAGGATATGCACATTAATCTATTTTACCCATTTCCCTCCATTTTCAAATGAGCACTTAATATTTCTTCACTTTACATGTCAAAGTATTGACATTTCATTTAAAAATTCTTAACTCTGAACCTCTACATTTGTGTGGACAGCAAAGAAAGAATTCAACTGCACAGAGAAATGTCTTTTTCTACTTTACGCATGACAATGAACGCCTTGAATCTTGAATCTTGATACTTGCAGCTATATTTCGCTATTTCAGTCTGTGTTTGTGGGCTGAATGTTGCTGAAAGATGAACAATGATCTGCTTTGTCTGCAGGGGTGGCCAGATCAGAGGGTTGTGTGCTGCTGGGTTTGTGTGTATATCAGGCAGCTCAGACTTCACGCCACAGAGTCCAGCACTGTCTAATAGAAGCCGGTGTGAGTGGGGCATGCAGTGTGCTGGGCCCTGTCCTGCTGGTAGGTCAGGATTCATTCTAAATTAAACTAAGTACTGGAAATGGCCCAACAAATAGTGACACAGTGACACATGATAACAGGTGGATTGTTTTGGGATTAAGAATCAAAGACGTTTTGCATTACAGAGCATGGTAGTTTGAATGAAGCCTGAATGTTCAGTACAGTTTGTGTTTGCAGGATTTTATTGCCCAGAAGGTGCAGAGCAACCTCAACCCTGCCCCCCTAATACTATCAGGGCAACCTCGGGGGGAAGCAGTGAACAAGACTGTCTCCCATGCCCTCCTCAACACTGGTGCAAAGAAGGTAAAACAAATGCTTGTTGACTCTTGTTGATTTATCTAACAATGTGGCACGTTGTACATATTATTCAAATTATATAACCTTATTTAAACTACAAACTAATATGTAATATGAATATCACCCTCTTCAGCCTCTTCAGCCACTGGTCTCCACATTAAAGTGACAGACATTTCTCTACCTCCATTCCACATGCAGGTGATCCTGTGCTCTACATGTGTCCTGAGGGTCATTACTGTGATGGCATAGCTGATTATGAGTCTAAAGGTAGACCTGGACCGAAAGAGTGCCCTATTTTCACATACAGGCCAATACCTGGGGCCGGGAGCAAAGGAGACTGTTTTACTTGTCCACCTGGAACGTTCTGCAATGGTACAGGTACGATCAGATCTATAATACTTATGTGTATTACTTTCACATTCGAGCTTTAAAAGTGTTTAATGAATATTTCAATCATAATCAGTGAATTAAAAGTGTAATGTCTGTTCATTCTAGTCAAATTTATATTAAAAGATGCATTGTCTTTTTCAGGTCTCACTGATTTCTCCAGTTTTTCCTGCCCCCCTGGGTACTGGTGCAGTGGTGCAGGCCTGCCAGTCCCCTGCCCTGCAGGCACCATGAGGACACAACCAGGGGCAGCCTCCATCAGTCAGTGCAAGGCCTGTTCTGCTGGTACCTACTGCCCTGACCCTCGCCTTACAGGCCATCCTAACATCGGCGGTGTTTCCTGCAGAGCGTCTTACCAATGCCCTGCAGGTAGATTTGCTTTGTATAACTTTTTAGATTTTTAAATGTGGCAGAATGTACATTGGTACAGACGCCTTTATTAATATTACAGGATCAGTGGTGGAGACCTTGTGCAGAGCTGGCTCATATTGCAAACCACAAACTGGAGAACCCACTCCTTGCCCTGCTGGCTACCACTGCCCTGAAGGGTCACAAACCTACAACAATCCCCAGCAAGTGTATGTAATTGTTTTATCATGTCTGTTAACATGCAGGAGAGGTCAGGTGTGTAGGAGGCAGAGCATACCTGAAACTTTGCACGACGGACCTATAAGAATCTACAAGAAACATAATGTTTAATGAGGATATATTATGTATATATTATGTAAAACTCACTTTAGTTATAACAAAGATGTTCATGAAGTTCTTTGCACAAAATTACGAGCTCTATACTTTCAGTCTCTTTTTAAAATGAGCCGTTAAGGGGCTCTGTCACTTTTATGCAAATAAGCTGTTGATGGCCAAGCCCCATCCAACCCATGGTTACGCTGCAGGTTTACCACATGTGAAAATGACAGAAAAGAGAGGTATCAAGCCCTATACGTTGGACCCTAAGTCGGACCCAGAGCGAGATGAACACAACACTTCATGGTGACTTGCTTTGCCTGACGCCATAATGCTCGGCATCTTATGCTTGCTCGTAAAACCATCAGACAAAAATGGAGAATCTTCAGCTAACCTAGTGGGTGGGGCTCGGCAGGTGAGGGGTGGTTCCAAGCAAATTTCCTCATCCTGACATCACAATAGGGGAGCCGTCCATACAGAAGCACATGATTCCTGAAACCAAAATCTTTCAACTGACTCACAGAAAACAATGTTTGATTTTCACGCTTATAGGAGCATACGCATAATATAATGAAATCAAGCTAGCATTATGCATTTTACAGATGTTTCCTGCCCTACAACTCAAATTATGTTACGAGGTAAGATTGAAATAATGAAATGAAATCACTCAGGTTAAATTATGATGTTTTGATGGTTTTTTTTGGCAGTTGCACGTACCCCTATTACTGCCCGGCCAACAGCTCAGTCATGTTGTCCTGTGAAGGTGGTTTTATGCCTCGGAACATCAGTGGACTGAGAGTGTCTCAGAAAAGCAGCTGCGTCCAGTGTGAGGCAGGCACCTATCGGCCTAGTCACTCGGCTCACCTCCGCTGCCTCACCTGCCCACCAGGCTATCACTGCCCACCAGGTCGGTCCATTCAGATAGACATTCAGTAGATAGGAAAAAAACAATGACCTACAATGTGAGTTGGGAAAATTGTTGATGGTGGATCATGCTTTTAACATTATGGGTCGGTTTCCCAGACTGGGATTAAGCCTAGTCTTGGACCCCCCTTAATTTTTCAATGGAAAATCTCTATTCACAGCACTATATAATCCAGGACGAGGCTTAATCCATGTCGGGGTACCAACCCTAAAAGTGCCTGTTAGACTGTATATATTTGGAACCAAGGCATCATAAATTATTTATGATTTTTCTGTTACGAACTCGAATACCTAAAATGTAAAGATACCACAGGCTTGTACTTGATATTATTTTGGTACTTTGATGTGATCTCATATATCTGAAACATTTTGATGACACTCTGTGTTATGGATATGTTGTCCTTATTCTCAGGTGCAGAGCACTATAGTTCTGGACCTTGCCCAGTGGGTTATTTTTGTCCCAGGGGTTCATCCAATCCTGTGCCATGTCCACCTGGCACATATGGCAACCACACAAATGCAGAGCTCCTCGAAGAATGCCAGCAGTGCCCACCAGACACTTTCAACCACCTGAACGCACAGAGGGCCTGTTTCCCCTGTGGAAGCTCCTCCACTTCTAGCAGAGGTTTCTCATAACATCAGCAGGCTATAATAGTCTAAACCATAGGTCCACCCCATGTACCTTTAAAGTTACTGTTTAGCTTACATACAGTCAATCAGCCAGAAGTTTCCTTGCAACGGAATTAAACTTTCTTCACACTGCTAGGACATTGCAAGCTGCTTAATCCACTTTTCTCAAAGCTTTCATTCTGAAAGTCACTGGATTGTTTGTGTACATCATGGCATCCCATATTTACATGTCATTTCAAAGATTTATTTGACCACTTTTTCATCAGTAAATAACTGTGACCATTACATAAAAAAAACCTCATTCTAAAACACCAATGTTTAAATCCATTGTTACTTCCTACTAACATTGATAGAGAGTCTGACAGGGTTGGATCTCAGGCCTAACCAGCTGGAGATCTTGCTAAGCTATATCTGCCTACATGCCAGGCAATTAGCCATCGATGGGGCGGCTGGTGGCCTAGTGGTTAGGACATTGCCCCTGCAATCAGAGTGTTGTGGGTTCAATTTTCTACACTGCTAGTGTCATCACTGAGGTTTCCTTGAGGTTTAAAACTGAGCTGAGAGGTTCATGTATCTCAAGATTATTGGACACTTACCATCAATTTAGCATGGTGCTGTCTCCCTGCAAATATATTTACACACTCAGTAAGTCTGAACTAGGCTTCAAACAGTGTAAAACTGAAAAAGGAAGACATCACAATGCAGACACTCCTGATAACCAAGACTTGCAGTCTTATTTGTAGTCTAAAATATCTCATTGATCTTGTTTTGAGAATAATATAGTATATACGCTCAGATTTGTAAGAATTATTTAAAGATATTTCAGTAAATCATACCAAATGTAAATATCTTACAGCACTGGGAGATCATTTCACTTGTTTCTAGTCTGAAATTTCATGAAATAAGAACAAATATCTTAAAACCATCTGAGTCTTAGTTATCTGCTCTTATATAGTCGACATAGTTCTGAAAAACAAAATATAGAAGACTTTTAGGCTAGAAATAAGATTGCAAGTCTTAGATCAGGAGTTTTTGCAGTGCACTTGTCAAATGTGTCTGAGTGGATGTGTAAGACAAGATTTACTATGGCATGTCTGTCTAGGTGCTTCCTCATGCGTGTGCATAGGAAAAAATCGTGTGTTCCAGCATTCTGACGGCTCCTGTTTGTGCAAAACGGGCTACGTGTTTTATAATGAACTGGACTTTAAGAGTTCCAACACTGATAGTGATTTGGACTGTCAGCCTGAGGTAAGAAACCTGCTCTCACTCTGAACTCAATTAATGTCCATCTGACTCCATTGTACTCTAATCCAATAATGATGCCCAAAAGGTAAATAAGCGCTGCAGAGCTGGACAGGTTAGACTGGCTTCTTCCCAGGAGTGCGTCAGCCCCTCCAGATACTCCTGCAATATTACCTGTGGACCTCAGGGGGGGAGTTTGGATGTAGGCTTGGGCATGTGAGTTTACAGCTGGTGTTCTATTGAGTTGGGATACTACATGAAATACAGTTCCTAGTCCATTATTTTGGCCAGCCACTTCTTTTACACCATTTAAAAAAACATGGCTGTTCATAACACTTGTAGGAAAAAAGAAACATGTATAGAACCTTTACACAATGGTACCTAATGTTCCAAAATGAGTGATTAGCTCTAAGTACTTAAAATGCTGCTGTGTAAAACCTGTTTTTTGCAACAAGTAAAATGGACTTGGGTTACATTTTGATTAATAAAATCACATTTGCCTTAAGGATACTTTAATGTTAGTATTTTAGCACTTTGTAATGTTAGTACTTGGCTATTTGTTTCTTTTGAAAAATCACTTGCATGTGTACAGGGAAGAAAAGAAGTGTGTGTTTGTTGTTATCTTTGTTTTCTTGCAGTTGTCACTGTAAGCAGTATGTGTCCGCAGAGGAAGTGTGTAACTCTTCGTGTGTTTCCACATTGCCTGAGCTTTCTGCCAGATTGGCTCAGGATGGACAGCTGCAGCTCAGAATCAAGGCTGAGGGTGAAAGCAGAATGTGGAACAGAGTGAGCATTTTGTGTGTGTGTGTACAAAGACTCTAATCTGCAGTTCCTGTTCTCATTATATTTTGTAATTATTATAATAATTATTATAATAATCTATTCATAGAGGTTACTAGATATTTCATAACACTTTCTTAATAATTCACTTTAGATAATAGTAATGACTGAATAAGATCCTGAATAAGTAAAGAGTGTATCAAGATTAACGGATCAGTATACAGCTGCCCCTCCCCCATTAATTAAAGCCATTTGAGTCTTTCTGACCTTGTCATGAGGCGTCTCAATCAATTCTGTCTCCTCCCTCTTTGCAGAATATGAAAAATGTGTTGGGGCCTGACAATCATGTCAGCAACATTGGAAAGATCCACTTCGTCCAGTTTTCCACAGAGGGAGTGTTTGGCTGGATTTTAAAGGATTCTGTGTTGATTGACACCTTACTGTCTGGTACCATCAGTTATATCTTCATGGTTCTTTTCTTGCATAGAAACCAGTGACAAATGTATCTGTTTTAGGTTAAAAAATGACCACACCATCTATGACGCAAACCATGCAAATGTTTTGGGGCCCCTAAAAATGTAAATCCAAAAAAAGGGGCAAAATAAACCTATTTTGGTTAAAGAAGGATGCATAACCAGGAAAAAAAACATGCAAATGAGAGTCTCTAAAGTTTACATTTAGTAAGGAATGTCAATTACATTTCCTTTCAGAACCATTTGAAATTCTGGATGGAGGTCGGATGAGGAGGAGACATGGCAGTAAGACCCTGTCACTGATCTCTGGGCCTCTACCCCGCATTCCTAACCCCATAGCTTGTCTAAACCCCAGTGATATGCTCATCTTCCAACTAACCATCAATTACACTGGTAGGACATTGGCACATTTACTTGCTAAGAAATGTAAAACTATATATGTGTCATGTGTAACCTCAGTCCTCTGATCTTTGTTTTAGACCGCCTCCTAAGCCACTTCCCTGTGTATCAGAAGGACCATTTGTTCAGCAGTAATCCTGCCTGGGACTTCGGTGCCTTCAGACGGCTGGGGCAACTCATCAAGCACTCCCACTTTAATTCCACCAGGTTTGCTTTGTGGCCTTGCTTTTCTTATGACAGGGTTTGCTAACATATGCAACTTAGTTGGCAGACGCTGATTTAAGTTCAGCCCTGTAGGTATGAGGAACAGATGTCGACGACTCAAGCATTGCTGCACGTCGCTCAGGATAAGAGCGTCTGCCAAATTCCATAACTATCATATGTGCAGAAAAGGATGGGGGCATGGACTTTTGCACAATATGTATCATACCATTCCAGGGTTTTTTGTACTTCACGTGTGGACTAGATTGGGGTGGTGGTGTCCAGTGGGTAGGATACTCGCATTTGGACCAAGAGGTCATGGGTTCAAATCCTAACTTCAGTACACCACCACTGGGTTTCTGAGCAAGACTCTTAACCCCAAGTTGCTCCAGGGAGACTGCCCCCTGTAGTTAGGGAATGGAAGACGTTTTGTAAAAAAGTGTCTGATAAATGCCGTAAATGTAAATTAGTGTTTCAGTTTTTTTTGTAGAGATTTGCACAAAATGAGGCAAAAAATATCTGACACACAGCAGGTTTTGAATTTCAAAAGTAATGGCTATGGACAATTAGGCATAATCAGCATGGCTGTGAAAATGGATCTCATATTTCCAAATGGAATTAGCAAGTCAATGTTTACTAATGGCCTAAAGGACAGATGTGTAATCCACCTCTTAGCTATGTTGTTATGCAGTTACTGTGCATTGTTTGTTGTTGTTACTTATAGGCTGTCTATATTTGGTTTTTAAAAAAGTTTAACATTCAATTTGCACTATATGAACAAAAGGATTGTGAATCCTGACCATTACACCAACATACTTTACTGACAGAATGTGGAGTTTGTCCCTAATTCACAGTTGTGTGTGCCCTTTTATTCTTTAGAGCATGTATGGGGTCAAGTACTGATGTTGTATAATATGGTCTGGATCACAATCTCTATTCCAGTTCATCCCAAAAGTGCTCGATGTGGTTCAGGGCTCTGCGCGGCCAGTCAAGTTCTTCCACATTTAACATTTCACTTTGTAAACTGGGACAGAGTCATGCTGGCTCTATAAGTTAGCTTTTAAGTCATATTAAGAATGTAACTGATGCTTTTGTGGTGACACCAGCAGATTGTCTCTCTCAGATTTGCTCATGTGTTCTCGGATCCGGGGAAGTACGCGTTTCTGGATAATGCTGTGCCAGATTGGAGCCTGATAGTGGTGGTCAGAGATGAGGGCATAGAGTGTGATCCTGCTGCAGCCGTCTTCCAGCCCACCTCTCCAGCACACCTGGTACGGCATGGGGTCGTTAAACAGCAGCGCCTCAACCTTCTGCCGGACTGGAGCACCATCGTAGGTGTGGGACTTTCTTTTGAATGAGGTTCACATTTGTGTGTGTTACTGATCCATACCACTAACATCACCTGGATGATCCACATGGCAATAGATCTGCATTAACATTCACTGTCACTCCTGCATCACTGCTTGTTGAGAGGTTCCTGATTACTGACAGTCAAATCAGTGGATAATCAAGACAGTAAACCCAAATAATAAGGAAGCATATTTTAAGTAAAGCTTATAATATTATGGCATCTCTATTTACATGCAACAAAATGATCTGGATAGTAAATTATCATACATGATATAAGATAAGATAAAGTGAGAAAGAACTTTATTTATCCCTGTTGTCATGAACATGCTCAGGGGACCTAGAGGAATAAAGATAAGACAATAAAGATTTAACAAAAAGACAATAGCAGGAATAGTGCACACAGAATAACGAAATAACTGTAAAAATCACAATAATATAATAATAGAAAAGTAGTGCAAGTGGTTGTGAAAATTGACTTTTTTTTGTCATAAAAATATGGTAAATGCAATAAAATGAAATAGCAGCAGGGGATGAGACTAACATTCAATAATATACAGACAAAAAATATAAATACTGTATGTGCATATTTTATTCTGTGGTCCAGTGATTGTACATTAATAGACAAGCAAGTTAAAGCAGAGTTCAAGTAGAAAATGGGTCAGGTCGTGTCCCATGCCCCATGATGATAGATGCTGACCTAGTATTGCCCACGGTGCCACTGGGCAACCTGAGCAGCTCCACTGATGTGACATAACTCCATTTCTCTGGGTATGGAAAGGAGCAAGAAGTGTTCTGTGGAACCACTGACAACCACAATAAATGAAAGGGTTAAATTACGGATGGACATAGGGATGTGTTCCTGATTTGGCCTGGTCTGGTGTTTTTATCTGCAGGGATCTTGGCTCTTCTTGTGTTACTAATAATCATGTTGACGGTCTCTGCACTGCTCCTGAGGCCTAACCGTGCCAGCCTCATAGCTCAAGGCAAGCCGAAGCCTAAATGGCGCAGCCTGGGGGAGCCCAGTGTTCCTGTGGAGTATGTTTACAGCGGAGACTGGTGAGTCAGCAGCTAAGGTTCCCAGACAAGTGAGTCATGCGACCCTGACTGTGATTTTGTGAACGCTGAATGTATTTCTGTTGATCTACTGAACTGAAAACAGCAGCTTGCTCGGGTTCCGTGGAGTGGCCGAAGGTGCAGAAGCAGAAGAATCTTCTGTATGCAAAGGTGACTTACAGTACATTCATTGGTATTACTGTGCATTTTAATGCTAATTTCATCAATTCAGTGGCACACAGTACAATACCAGACAAAAGGCTGGACATGCCCACTCAAGGAATGCATTATTTCTCCTGTTTTCAATATTTGGCATGTTAAATGAAGTATACAGAAGTTAGTGTATCATTAAAGATATCAGTAGGAGGCCTAGTGTCTCTATGCTACAATGTCCCTTTGGAGAGACAAGGATATTTCTGACAGTGACGTGAGCTGCTGCAAAACTATACTCTTGGTAGTTTAGTTTTTGGAAATAGGCTCATGCAAGTGATCATTTGAATTTGAATCAGGCATGTCCAGCATATTCACTTGTGACCGAATGTTGTAAAAGTGCACAATCAGTGGGAAAGTATTCTTCTTTCCATTATTTTGTTTAAAAAACTGAATCAACACTGAAGGATACAAGAATACACTGATGGAGCTGGAGGAGTTCAACGTTAAAACACTGTATGACAAATTAGAGGATCAAAATTTGCACCTGGCCTCACAGCTGGCAAAGCATCGCAAAGACACACAGGAGTTCTATAGGACCATGTGTCAGCAGACTGAAGCCCTGAAGGTGAGAAACACAGACGAGATTCCTTTTAAACGAATCGTGTAATAATCTCTTTGGTAAAGGAATTGTTTTAAAGATCCAGTGTTTATTTAGGAGGCTTTGGAGAACATGGAGCCCTCAAAGCTGATCCAGTGGAAGAAAATGATAGAAATTGAAACAGAGGCTAAGAGGAAATCAATTGAAGGTAGACATTGATTGATACATACATTCACACACACACACACACACACTCACACACACACACACACACACACACACACACACACACACACACATATATATATATATAAATAAAATGCCATGTTGTGATGTGTTAAAAAAAATGCCTACAACTACAATAGTGTAATCCCCAAATATGGTCCTTTTCATTTTTAATGCTTAATACCACCTAAAGAAAATGTAACGGTAAACCCATATCAGTACTTCACAGTTTACACTGAACACTGAACTCAAAATTAATGCATTTATTTGACCCGTAATATATACTTAAACATGTGTGTATGTGTTTTTATGAATGATTGTGTGTGTTTGTGTGTGTGTATGTGATTTTATGAATGATTGTGTGTGTTTGTGTGTGTGTATGTGATTTTATGAATGATTGTGTGTTTGTGTGTGCATGTGCATGTATTTGTTTGTTAGTCGAACCATGGATGGGTGTGATGGAGACTGTGCAGCGCTCTTTAGAGGGAGTGATGTGTAGACTAAACGGAGAGGCCAATCTCCAGCATTACAGCTCAGTGACCAGCAGTCAGATGGAGACCCGAGAAAGCAAAGCCCACACTGGATACACTCAGGTTACCAAGCAGTACTGTCTAAACCAACATGGCAGCTCGCACTTGTGTTTTCAGAAATACTGGAAAATTGCTTCTGAAACGCTGTGTGTCTTGTGTCCATGACTTGCAATAGATTTATTCATCTGATATGAGTGAAATGAAAGTGGGACCTGACACAGAGGCAAATTCTTCTGATCCTGGTAAGGGAAAAAATATGTAGACTAAAGTTTGCCAGACACAACGTATTTTATCTATGCTTGTTAATTGCAGCGGGTTTGTGTTGTCTTCTCTCAGTGCCCCAGTTGAGTACAGCTCCTTGTGTGAGTGAGGAGGAACTGGCCAAGCTGGTGACACTGACCCCACTGACTAGAACTCTACAGGACATTCAGCAGTCCCTTCAAGCCCTCAGCAGCAGACCCACAGCAGAAGATGAAGCTCTGAGTATGGAATTCTCTACACTGAGAGTGTTAGTAGAATGATAGTCAGATCAGATACACTATAAGGGCAAATATACCCCATCCTGCACCTTTGTGATGAACTGCAACAGAGACTGTTATCCAGACCTTCTCGTCCAACATCAGTGTCTGACCTCATAAATACCCTAGAGAACGAATGTGAAAGATTCCCACAGAAACTCCAAAATCTTGCAGAAAGCCTTAAACGAAGAGTGGAAGCTGTTATAGCTGCAAACAGGAACCAATTCCAAATTAAAATCGATGTGTTTGAATGCAATGTCCCTGTTGATGTAATGGTCAGGCGTCCCTATATTATTGGCTAAAAAAGGATACAGTCTGTTAATGCAATAACTTTAATTGTCTGTAATACTGTTTGGCAACCCTATGGGACTTTAATATTATTTAACACCATGGTGACATATGTTATTTAACAACACTCTAGATTCAACACTGGCTTCTGAAAACATTAACATATATTTTACTTGTGTCTAGGATTTGTGTTGTGATTCACTAAATTTGCTTCTAATTACAGTCTGACAGAAACCCAGTGGTTTGCCTGCTGCTCATCAAAGTTAGTGATGCAGGACTTTTAAAGGGCCAAATTGATGTTTTCCTACTTAAAATTAGTCTTAACTGCTAGACATGAATATGTGATTGGTTGAAGCCACCATCACATTACTTAAATTTGGATTATGTTTATAGTTTAAACGAAGGCCAAACTAACATGAGAGTAATATTCTGATATTTTTCCTCTGATCATTTCCCTTTCCAACCAAAACTTTAATAAAGAGAAAATAGCAACATTTTAATGAAATGATGAAATAATAAGAATAAAATAATGCTCCTGGGCTGCTTGTATATATACACTAGAGAATTTAACTGCCATTAGATCAGTCTAACTGTGGCTAAATATTTCTGCAGGATTCAATATTAAGTTTAAGATACTTCACACGTATATAAAGGAAATATTTAATGTTTTTAATTTATCTGAAAATCTCCTTTATTTAAAAGTCATGTAGCTCTCTTAAGTGAAAAAAAGTTCAAATCAGTTTAACATTCCCCTGGATCCCTGCCTCAGTACGAGGATTACTGGGTCAGGCTACTTGATCTTAGCTGGTTGTAGCTTTACCATAGGAGTAGTGTTGTGCATATGTGTAGCTTTATAACCAGCATCCCACTCAAAGCTCCTGTGACCACTCTGTGGACAGGAGAGTTGGGGACTAAATGTTTTGTCAGGTTAGACAGATTTTAACAGTCAGAGAATCTTGTGCACACTTTTAACTGAACATTTTTTGTATAGTAATATGTGAGAGTTTGTAATAATTAAAATCATGCTTTACTCGCAAGAGAGATGCGTCCAATATGTTAGGGGTCTGGGAAACAAATACATATATATTATAATAGTATGAGTATCAACAGAGTTGTTATCAGCAAAACCAGGAAGATAAAACCACTGTGGTATCCTTGAGGTACATTTACAAAAAGTTGAACTCACATGAAGACAAAGTCAAACAGATTTCCGAAAGGGTTTCTACCCTTCAGACTTTGCCATGCTCAACACTGCTGGGTTCATGTAGCGCTCTTTATTATCTTGTTTATAATCTTACAAAACTGCTCTTACAAAGTATATTATTCTCAAAACATGATAAACTAGATATTAGGCTATAAAATAAGATTAGATCAGGAGTTTTTGCAGTGCACTAAGAGATTTAAACCTGTAAATTTGGTTGTTCAGCTGCAACAAAGACAGTAAAGAGATTCTGCTTCTGATTCTGATGGTGGTGGAAGGCCTGAAGCTCAGTGATGTGTGTGTTTCTCTCTTCCCCCTCCAGCTCAACCCGGCGACGAAGCCGAGAGTCAGACAGCTCACCTGATCCCCGTTGCCCTTGACAACCTCTCCCCACGGAGCTGCGCGCTCTTCCTGTTCGGCTGCCAGGTCCTGCGGCTGCTGAGCACCGCCGCCTCCTTCCCTGCTGTCATGCTGCTGCTGGCTGCAGCGCTCCCGGTCACACAGGCCGATTTTCTACTGGCCGGCTGTCACAAGGCCTTTTACTATGATGCATCGAACCAGATTCTGTACATTCTTGAAAGCAAACTTCAAAACCCTGGCCAGTTCATCTCCATCATCTTACAATCTATGGCCTACATAAGTGCAGGTACCCAGGCGATTCTTAAATGTCTCCAAATTAATGTTAACATTCCTTTTGTTGACAGATTGATCTGCTTATTATGCTGTCATATGACAAATGGTCCAAAATTACTTATAGCTATTATTTCAGAGACATAAGCTGACTATACCATATGGACAAAATAATGGGACACATCTATTTTTCAAAGTTAGGTCTAGGGCCCCTATATTTCCATTTAATTGCAATCCTAATGCTTTAGTAGACCATAACATGATGGACAGCACCTTTCCTCCAACTCTGTGGACCCAGTTTGGGGAAGAAACTTTTCTATTCCAGCATGACTGTGTCCCAGTTTACATAGTGAGCTCCATAAAGGAATTCAGTGTGTAAGAACTCCATTGGCCACACAGAGCCCCAACTTAAACCGCATCCTGCACCTTTGGGATGAACTGGAATGGAAAGTTTAATCCAGACCTTCATGTCCAACATCTGTGTCTGACCTCATAAATGCTCTACTGAATGAATGGGGATAAATTCCCATAGAAACATTCCAAAATCTTGAAAAATCTTCCAAGAAGAGTGGAAGATTGAAAGGGAGGAATTCATTTATTTGAAAGCTATGTGATTAAAATTGTTGGTGTCCATATTGTGTAATTTAATATTTCTTTCCATATTTCCCTATTTCCATCAGTAACAATGCAGCAGCTATGTTATTGGTTGATTAATGTAGGCGCTAAGTTGTCTCTGAAACCTGTGTTTTTTTTTATCACCCAGGCTCTGTTCCTCAAGATTTCTTTAGAGCCCTTCACTCGGCAATATCTGCCCTAAGTGTGCAGTTATTTAATCTCTCCTTCAATGAAGAGCAGAGAAACGGAAAGGTGGGAACACTAATGGGATCTGTGCACATTTTAAAATCACCTGAAGGCCTTACAGAGACATTTAATATTTTGTTGCAGGTGGACGAAGATGGTTCACAGCTTGCATTTGGAACAATAGCAGAGGACTTTCTCAGTGTTAAAGTTCCCACAGAAATCCATTTCAGTCCAACTCTATTGACAGAAAGGTTTGTTTTCCAACATTTTTAGTTTCAAACACACAACAGCCACTGTATTAGTAACTCCAGCCATGTACTCACATTCACTGGCCCCTCAGGGGGCCGCTGAAGAGGCATACACTCATAGAAAGGCACAATCAATGGTGAACATGTTTCTGCTCCATCTGCCGACACCAGCAGATTAATATTTGTAACACCACACTGCAGTGGTGGCCGATGGTGAAGTGGGACAGTGTGCATGAGATCTGCTGTTTAGGAAAGTGAACATAAGAGTGGTCGATAGAAGATAGAAACGTTGATTCATTTAGAAATGTGCAGATATAAAGTGAAATGAACACTTGAACCACCTCCACTGTAGCTACTGGTGTTTGTGGTTAATGTTACATTCACATGAGATATCAGATGACTGTACAGGTAAAAAAAAACTTTTTGTGATGTGCAATAGGGAAATAGACACGGGTGCTTGAACAGCATTATTGGGGTAGTTTTGGGTTTGTAACTTCACACCAGCAGGATGGAAATGCAAAGTGAATGATCTACTGCAGCTACATGAATGTTGGTCTTTACTCTGTTGATCTTTTTTCTTTTATCCCAGGCTTCAAAAGTACAAATACTTCAAGTTGGAGCAGCTCCTACAGGAGCTGAAGCCACCTCCTGCAATCAGATCCACAAAAAGTAAGACATGAACCACAAATAGCTTTTTGCACAATTGAAGAGCAAATTTTCAAATCTCACTCAATCCAAAAGCTTATTATTTTGGAAAATTATTTTAATTATTGGAAACAGGTCTTACAGTGTTAAAAATTATGTAAAAGTTTAATAGTCATATCCGACTTCATGTCACAGCATAGAGTCAATGGCAGCTAATTGCATAAAAACTGTAGAAATATTTCGGTCTTCCAATACTGGTAAAGTTACAGTTCAGTGGACTGAGTGAGTTTTGGAAATTCTCCTAAACTTGTACTGCGTATTATGCAGGACTGAGTGGCTTTTTATACTCTTGCACATAAAGAGAAAATGCCAATAGTAGTGATACCTAAAAAATCACAAAAACTGCACATAGTGAGTTTTGCTCTAAAATTTGCTCTTCAATTTCCCGCTTACCTCATATGTAGCTGACATGTTTGGAGTCCAAAGTTTGCATCTTTGTGTGTGCATATTACATCATAGTTTTATTTTAAAAAGTGAGAGAAGTTCTACAATAATCATCCTTATAATGATGGTTTGCAAGGAGACACTATATTTGTTTGGTTTAATTTCAGGTTCTGGCCAAACAAGCCTCAAAGCCCCAGTGCAGGTGAGGCCTGTGATGTGGACATACAGATTGCTTATTGTGCTCTTTGTGCTCTTTGTAATGGTGCAAGCCCCCTCCCCCCACATACACACCATGTGGCTCACTGAGTCCTTAATGTATTTGCTTTAGATGCTTTGTGTGGAGCAGGAAATCGAGCATCTTAATGAGGTTTACAAGCAGCTCAGCTCTCAACTGCACAGCAAAACACACACACAGACCTCTCTGGAGCAGAGCCAGGCCCAGCTCAACACAGCCCTGCAGGTAATCAGCCGCCAGTCTCTAAATGTGATGCTGTTTCACCTCCACTCAAGCCCTGTCTTCAGACTGGACCTTACACAGGACATGGCTTAGAGCCCAGAATCCCTCTCTTCCATTCTTTCTCACCAGAGACTTGCTGCTGAGGTTATTTTTGGACTAAAACCTCAGCTAGGTGTTGATGAGTGGTCGAGCTTACTCTGTTTGCACTCAAATTCATGTTCACTCTTGTTGTCTCCTGCCTGTTTCTCTCTCACTTTCAAGCTCACTTTCTCTCCAAAGGGATGTTCACTCACTCTGTCTCTCTCACATTTATTGTCTCCTCTGCCTGATTTTTTTTCTATCTTTGTGCCTCTCGCTTTCTCTTTCTCACCGTCTTTCTTTCTCTACATATATGTCTCTATTTCTCAGTCTCTATCTTTCTATCTGTCCCTTTCATTTATCTCTCAAGCCCTTTCAAATCTCTCCTCATCTTGCTTTCCATATGTTTTTACTATTACTCCCCTCATTGATCTTTCTCGTTTTACCCTTCTCCCTATTTTTCTGTCTCTGTTTTTTTCCACATAGCGCTCTCTTTCTCTCTCTCTGTCTCTCTCTCTATCTCTCTCTCTTTTTCTCTATATATTTTCACTCATTCTCTCCATCTCA
>JBBMFX010408475.1:0-17778 GCA_037832545.1 Rhabdalestes septentrionalis
GTGAACATTGTGCTAAATGTTGAAAAAATGACACCTCTAAATTTGTGAAGCTGTTTTTACAAACGGCGCCCCATAGTTATGGAGCAATTAATCTATGTGAAAACCGTGAAAGAGAATATTTTATTAAAACCAGCTCTTATGAACAATCTTCACCCAAGTTACGCAGTGTGTGAGCAGTAGGCTATGACTACTAGGCAACTCAATGGTTTTAAAATACAGGTTGAATACAGAATTCAACTGATGTGTGTGATCATGTGTCTTTACCACTGGCCTTATATTTAGAAGTTATCATTTAGAAGTTATCATTCTAAATATGAATATAGTGGGTTTGGTGGTGGTGTGGGGGAGTTTTTGTTCTTAACTATGTTTGAAAAAAATAACATACATGAGGTAAGGAGGAAGAGGTATGGGTGGGAGAAAAATACAACACTTCAAAAGGTTGTGCCCCAAAGGGTCATGCCCATCACAACCGAGGCACTGATGATATTATGAATAACAGCTGCTTGTACTCATACCGAGGCAGCCACACAGTGCTGATTGCCTATAATGTTTTGAGATACTACTGATTATGTTGTCACATCTCTGAAATGGTAACAGGAGACAGAACTAAACACACTTAACTGCAACATTCACGCATATAACAAGATTTTTTTTTATCATTCACTAAAAGTATCAGTGTACAAAGCAGCTAGCATTTTCAAATAATATAAATATGATAGGGTATTTTATAGAAATGGCAATAATCTGAAATGCACCAAAGTGGTGGATAAGCTGTGAAATGTCTCTTCCTCTTGAATTCTTTTTCATGGCACTAAGAATCTATACAGAAATGCACAAACATTTACAGGCTCATAAAAAAAAAAATCAACAATGAAATATAAAGTGAGTCATACTCCTATTTTTAATGTTATTAACTGTAATTAAACATTACTTCATCATTATACTCTTGCTTTTAAAGCCAAGAATCGTTTGGCACCCCCATACATGATGAGGTTGATCAAACAGTGATTCTCTTCTCGTCCTCTCCGCCCCTAAAAAGAAGAGGGAAACATGCGTCAAGACTCTTCTCAGTCTTGGCCCCCCAATGGTGGAATGAACTCCCTCTCCCCATCAGATTGTCAGAGTCTCTTGTTGTGTTCAAACATTGGCCAAAGACCCATCTCTTCAAGGAGCACCTTGACAACTAACCACCTCTTAATTCTCTTGCTTATTCCAAAACCTAACCATGTTTCACCTTCTTTTACAGGTGCTGTCGTATGTGTCATGATTGGTGTAGTTAGGTATCAGTGACCAGTGTTGATCAGGTGTACTGAGCTAGAGTACCACAGGCGATTGGTGGATGTTGAGTTAAATCTTGCTTTACAGGTCCTTGATACTTTTATGGATTACTTGAGCACTGTTGTACTTCGCTCTGGATAAGGGCATCAGCTAAATGCCGTGAATGTAAATGTAAATGTGTGTATATATAAATATATATATATATATATATAATATATATATATATATATGGATAGATAGAGATAGATAGATAGAATGTTAATTAATAACTGTCGAAAAATGCTACCTAGTTTAGCGCTGATAATGATGAGACATAGGCAAAAAACATACATAATCTGATACATTTTTTCTTAAATGAGAAGGGCCTAGAGAGATAGATTGATTTTTAGAGGTGCATCGAGTTAGTTCATACAGTCAGGTTCTAACACTGAGAAATGCTAAAGTGAAGCAGGGTGTTCTGATAATTCATGCAACCTTGTGGAAAAATCTTTCCTTGAAGTTTATACAGCACGGCTGCCATTATCCTGAGGTAGCACAAATTAACGGGCATGGCATTGAAGCCCAAGACTGTGGAGCTGCACATCCGCATAAAGGCACCATAACATATCTCAATGGGTAGCATTTTTCGACAGAACACCTGACCAAGTAAAATCACATGACGCAATGAATTAGACATTTTAACAATGTACGTGGGAGAGAGAGTCTTTGAGTGAGCATTGTAACGTCAGCTAACTCTCTTTTTTAAGCATTATTTTTTTGTGATTAATTGATCGAAATGTATGTGCTAAATCAACATATTCTAATAGATTTACACAAGAAACTGAAGTACAATGATCCAAAGACATGAGAAGTATTATGGATGACAAATGAAAAACAGTCAAACAGACAGGGACATATTCTGAGTCAAAATAAGTTACAGCTGGGGAAAGGGGTGGAGACATCAACGAGACACAGGTGAATACATAAATCAAGGGATGGGACTAAATTGGAGCCTAGGGCCAGAACCAAAACCACAAGACACAGAGGAAATCAAAAACAGAAATGGGCAAAAAAGCAGTGTGACAAAATCATAGTTATAAATAGTTAAAATAAGCTAATAATACATTTAAAATGGGTCAATCCAATACTAATTTAAAACATAACTACATCTGTTGCTATCGATTTAAAGCCATGTAGGCCTCCTTTCATTAAAAAGGCTACAAATGATACTGTAAACACAACACATGGTATGAGACATATATGTGTGTCTGAGTATAGATAGAGAGATTTATAGATAAAGAATTTTTATTCATAGTGATTTTAATTTTCACAAATAGTTTTCTTCTGGTTGTAAATGACAAACAAGTCATAAAGTGGTATTTATTTATTTGTTTGTTTGTTTTACATTTTTACTAAAAAATGTCCCTACAATTTATACTCCTTTGTCACTTTTTTAAAAGAAAATGCTAATTTTGTGGTCCTGACATTTTCTACCATGTTCTAGAATCATCTCTTCCACTGTACACTGAGAACAGCTAGGGATTTTTAGTCAATTGCAAGAAATAGCTGAAGCCAAAGAGCTTAGTATGAAGCCAAATCCCAGTGTTTAAGGTGTGGGAGGAAGCCAAAAATGACTCCTGTGCTTGTGAGAATAGCAGTGTAAGAGGCCAGGGAGAATCCAAGGATCTCCTCTAAAGCCTACCTGCAATTCTGGTTCCACCATGTCCAGACAGGCACTTCAACAGATGCTGCAGGAGGCTGGTTTCCATGGACGTCAACCAAGGAGGACTTCACTTCTCCAAGAGAGGCTCAGAAAAGCTCACAAATCTCACCTGGGCAAAGAATAAAGCTTTTGTTTGTCCATTTGGCAGTCGAATGAGAGGAAAATTGAGTTGTTTAGACCCTGGGATGTGGTTTTTGTTTGGCAGGAAGGAGAGGCATTCAAGCCCATGAACAAAGTCAGGCATGGTGGTGGGAATAAAGTGCTTTGGGGTGTTGTTTTTCAGCTAATGGACCAAAAAGACCTGTCAAAGAAAACGGCATCATGAGAAAAGAGAGCTACATTAAGATTCAGGAGGAAAACATCTGGCAAATTGCAGGAAAAGTCAGCCTTGGGCAGCACTGGACCTTCCAACAAGACAATAACCCGAAACCAAACATTACATTACATTCATTTAGCAGATATTTTTATCCAAAGCGACTCCCAAATTGAAGAAGCACTTGAATACAAAAACAAACATATAAATTGCTATAATAATAATAGATTAACTAATGAATGGAACAAATTTGCCACAAGGCTTAGAACAATATTAGATTACAGGCTTTAATTTCAATCATAGTTCAAGATAACAGTCAATCAGTGTCAGAAACCACATAAGCCATTCTATTAGAGACACTGAACAACTTAAGAGGAGGAAACACCAAAAATGTTTGGAGTCCAGACCTCAATCCCACCAAGAACCTGTGAAGGGATTTAAAGATTAGATTGGTGGAAAGAAAGCCCTCCAAATGTTACTGTCCACCAGTGTTGGACAAGTTACTGCAAAACTGTAATGCATTATTTATTACATTACTTATTACTTCAAAGTAATTCGTTACATTACAATATTACTTTTATTAAAATGTAAGGCATTACACTACTATTGCATTACTTTTAAGTTACTCTCACCAAAATAACTGGAAATATGGATAGGGCAATAAAAATGTAGCTCATGATGTACAATGAGATCATTCCACAGCCACAGTGGAAGATGATGAGGGATCTGACTGAGCAGCTTATGGTTAAAAACAGGACTATCCTGTTAGATCAGTTGCAGGTTAACTCATCTCTCTGCTCTGTCTGACTACAAGAAGTGAAAAATGTTTATCCTCTGCTGATCTCTCAGTGATTTTGGTGAATTTGTACTGCAGTGATGTTGTTCAGTGTTCTGTTTTTTAAACGTTTATTACCAAATTTTTATTATGTAATGCCTTACATTACCATGTTACAGCAAAAAGCAATGCATTACAGTAATTTGTTACTTTTGTAACGCGTTACTCCCAACACTGCTGTCCACCTCTGGAAACAAGTGGTTCTCTAGTGCTTCTTTACTATTTGCTCTAATCCTCATTTCATCAAATATTCAGTAATTTTACTACAGCAGCTCTTTGGATTCTTCTACTCCATCCTCCTTCACTTCTGCTGGGCTGCTGCTGTCTCAGTCACTCCAAAGGATAAATACATTGAACCGTGTGTGTGTTGACCTGCACATGGCACTCAGCAGCTGGGCTGAGAATGCGATGACACTTTCCTCCTTCATCTCCACCAGATCCTCCACACCACCTCAGTTGTTGACCTGAATTCTAAGAGCGTTTTTATTTCTGCCTTTCTCGCTTCTGCTCCTGTTAAATCCCTCTGGAGTGGCTGCACCACCAGAAATCTTGACAGTAAAGGAAATTGAAAGTTTTTTTAAGCTGCGCCGCGCAGCCTAGAGGGAAGAAATATAAAGAAACAGCACAAACACATTACACAACTACACCAAACCGATTCTGAAAATTACATAAAATAACATTCATACAGTTTATATGAAAAGCCACAGTAATTCTAGTAGGGTTGGAGCCGAATCCGAATCCGGTATTCGGAAACACAAATAACGTGTTTTTTTTACGAATATGTTATCCGGACAAATACTTAACAAAAATATTTGTATATATTTGTTTTCATGCTGTTCACACTGTGTGCAGTGGTATGTTCACGTGTGACCGATTTACACCTCCAACCCCCCAGCCACAAGCTCAAGTTCAGGAGTAGAGTCGGGGAGAGGCAGACGTTGTTTGTGCGCTGCATTATTGAATTTTACTCGAATACAAATACGAATACGAATAATTTTCCTTTTTAACAAATACGAATACAGATACCAATAGCGGCCGCTCTGCACACCCCTGAATTCGAGGATAAGGGGCTGGGTTTAGGTTTGGGTTGGTGTGAGAATGTTAGGGTTGGTGTTGGGGTAATGTTTTAGGGTAAGGTTAAGTAAGGTTAGAGTAGGTTTAAGGTTAGAGTTGGAACAGGGTCAGGAGTTGGCTAGGGTTTGGTTAGGTTTGGGATTGGGGTTAGGTTGGGGTTGGGACTAGGTTTAGGTCAGGGTTGGGTTCGGTTACACAGGCTTACAAATGTGTTTTAAATGTGTTCCTACTCTGATGAGCCTGGATGAACATTCTGGAAAACATCCCAAAAAATCCTTTTCAGACTTAGAGAGGTACTTTGAGAGTCACTGATTAGAGTGGATGCAAAATCTTCAGAGAGAAAAAAAAGCCAGCTGGACCATGTTACTGTAGACCATAACAATGGAAACTTCACCTGATCTGCACAAACAATTTGACCTTTCTCCCACACACATAATATGAACAAAATTTTAAGTCAGATCAGTTCAGACACAGCCTTAAATGTACCCTGAGTTACCTTGCAAGCATTCACTGGCTGATTACATCTTTCTTTCCCGAACTGACCTGAGCTTTAGCATCTTAAAGTCTGTTTGTGAGGCTGCCTTCTCTGTATTGTTTGTCTCCTCGCCCCTCTCGCAGCCAGAAGAGTTAGCTGACGTTACAATGCTCACTCAAAGACTCTCTCTCCCACGTACATTGTTACAGCAACTCACCCCTCTGTTCTCTCTCCCTATCCGTTTCTCAGGTGATTCATCCAACAAGATCAAATTTTAACCTAGCATTACCTAGCAAGCTGTACACAAGCGCATCAGCTGCTTTCTAAATCACTAGAACCAGCTCAAAAAATAGAGGTGGAAAAATTTAATTGTAAAAATAATTAAGAACAACAACAGTGTTATTGCAATTGGCTCCAATGTTTGTACCATTAACTTTGCATCAATACATTGCTACACAACCACCAACCCCCACCCCAAATCCAACCCCCCAAACTTGGGCCAGCTGCCCTCTGCACATTGAACAATCTGAGCAGCATCAGCACATCTGTTTGGCCACCTGTTAGCATTGTAATGAAATGTTTGCACCAACAGAATTAATCATGTCAGGTCCCATGCTGTTTAAGGTAATTGCCAGGCTTTTTAGTGCCAGACAGAAGTCTTTGTTTGCGGTGGGAAGGCTGAGATGGAGAGACAGTTGTCAGCAGAGCCGTCGTGCCTTCCAGTGCGGCGTTGCTTAATAATACAGTGGGGAATAACGGGGTGCCACTGCCAGCACCCAGAGAGTGACTGAAGGGAAAAGAACAGCATAGAGGGGAGGCCAGTAAGTGCATACATACACGCAAACCACACACACAGGTTTGTTTGTTTTTTCACAGTGTCAGGATACAGACTCCTTGGTATTTTTCCTTGGTATGTGAACATATAAAAATGTACCTATATGTAATAATAATACACAGACTAGGTAGTGTATGTGTAATAATAGATCCCATATGTATATTGTAAGCATCTATATATATTAATGCATACGTAAAATAGCATGGTTAATATTTAATACATTTATATATGTGTATCTATGTCTAGGGTCCATATGTTTTATATATGTAGTATGTATACTGAACAATAATATGCCTTCTATGTCTATAGAAATGAGCTTTTAACTTTATCAAATAATATTCCCCAGATGTTTTATAAATGTCGTAATTTATTTTTCTCTTGTTTCCTTACAGTCGGTACAGTTTGTCCTGAAAATATGCAAAAACAGACAAACATAAACTCACATGCACATATACACAGACCAGAGGGGGGAGCAAAGCAGGACGAAGTTAAAGAGCGCATACTTATTCACAGATGGTTGCCGTAGAGACACAAATTAAAGAGTGAATAAGGCTGTTTAGCACAATGCAGCATCTGTTTGGTTTATTCTGTGTATCTCTGAGACTTCACAGCAACAAAAAAGTGCTGCAGAAAAAAAACAGAAGAAACTGCTTGTATTAGGCCTGTTTGCATTGTTGTTTGTCTGCATGAAAAGCTTATTTACATCTATTCTCCAGTCGAAAGACCTTAAGGGGCTTAAATTCAACTCATTGTAATTATAGCTGCAGCAGCACTGAGATTTGGATGAGAGTGTGTGTGTGTTGTATGTGAACTACGGTATTATGGACAGGAAAACAGGCAACATGTAATCATGTAATAACCATTTCCAGGCCCCACCCACAACTGTGTTGCACTCCTGGAGGGTTATTTTCTATTACTAGGCATTTTCTTTTACTATTTAAATACTCATTTAAACAGTAAATGAAAATACCTAGAAAATGCCAATAAATAACCCATATTTATAGTCTAAACCATAAATATGCCCCCAAATATGCTCCGAGAGCACTTAAATTTCTGTACAATTTGCAATAAACTGCTGTCTCCCGCAGAGTTATAACTTTAAGTACCGATAAACTGTAAAATGTATAAAATGTATTGCAATACATGTACGCACATTTTCTTTGGTATGCGCTGTCATTTTCTTTGGTATAAGCAGGGTAAATATGATACTAATTTAACTGGGTATGCTTTTTAAAATAATTTAGTACTAAAATGCATGAAAAATTAAATATTGACACGAAAAAAAAGGGATAAAAATGTGGAGGATGTTTGTGATCTCCACAAATTTGTGGGGGTTTCCATGAACAATTATTTGTTAAGTTCTAAGAAAAAATCCACAAACTCTGACCTGTGACTTTACAGGGGTCGATTGTATTCTTTTACCTGTAGGTGTGGGTACTGAAGGAGCTATTGTGTTGCCAGGTTTATCAAACATTTAGTGTTTCCATGTTGTACTACACCCCTAGATTTGCTAGGCACTACTGTTGCCAGACATTTCTTCACCATTATGTTTGCCAGGTATTACCCTATTTATAGGGCTCCCAGGTTTTTCCAGAACCATTAAGTGTCAGATATTCCTATCTATCCTGCAAACTACATCTTTGCTAGGCATTACTATAACTGAGGGATTAACAAGTAGTACTGCACCTGTAAGGTTGCCAGGTATTCTTTTACCTCTAGGGTTGCTAGGTATTACCATAAGAGTTGGGTTTCCAAGTATTACCATACGTGTAGAGTTGCAAGGTATTACCATGCATGTTGAGTTGTCAGATATTCCTGCGCATGTTGCAAAATACGGCTTTGTAGGATTACTATTAGGCAGATGATGTTTGTTTTTTGTGTATTTTTTGCTCTGTTCATTGTCATAGTAACAATATGAAATAAGACATATATCTAGTGTTTATAAGCACAGGGTTCTCAGGTGTTTCACAAATGAATGGGCATGAAGAATAACTTCAGTAAACAACAAGAAAGCAGAGCAGCTCAAGTGGCTTCATGAGCCTCGTCACTGCAAACACACAGCTATTCTAGGGCTTTCCTTAAAGAAATTAAATAAAGGAAGAGAAGGAGGTTTTAATCTTAGGTGAAGCAGTCATGTGGTCTTTGCCACTGAACATTAGACACTCGAGTCACGAACAAGCTTAAAAAAAACAAGCATTTAATTGCCTCTGTGGATAATTGTGGTGCTCCTGTAGTTCTTCGCTTTGAAATAATGGTCAGCTTCGTAAGAAAGGAGCTTAAAAGACAGAGCCAGGGGCTCAACCAGTTGTTTCTTAAAAGGCCTCTGGCACCTGCATGTGCACACACACATACACACACAAATGCACACACACACACACACACACACACACACACACACACACACCCATCCCTAATGGAAAAAGCTGTACACATCCAAGGGGGATTTGCCCGCGATGTTACCGCGGAGTGTTTGAAATTATAAATGAAGACGAGCTGCAGGGTGCGACTGCGCTTCAAAGCGGTCTGATGTCAGTAAAGTAGTTTTTCTGCTGGTGGGGGGCTGCGCGCGTTAATGCGTCGCAGTATTTAAAAGCATAACTGCAGGCCAACCGACCGCAGCACTCCAAACCTGCCGCCCTTCTGTGATGTTCAGCATAGTCTGGAATTAAAAAGAAAAGGAGTAAAAATGGGGAAAGAAAGGTATTTCATATATAATCCAAACATATACATATATATATATATATATCATCATTATACATAAATAAAGTGATTCACAGCTAAATTTAAAAAAATGAGGGATGGGTCATTTTTTTTGTATGAATAGACAGAACACTATATGGACAAAAGTATTGGAACCATTGTGTCAACAGGGACATTAATGCTATTGCATTTAAAAACAGAGTTGGTCCCCCTTTACAGCTAAAACTGCTTCCAGTCTTCTCCGAAGGCTTTCCAAAGGATTTTGGAGTTTCTGTAAGAATTTGTCATTTATGAGACATATATATATACTTTTGGTGAAACACAATTCCACCCCCCCACACACACATTTGTAAGGTGAATTGGTCGTGATTTGGCTTCCCCCACTTTGGGAAAGCGTGATTCACCCTTGAATGTGAACATTTAAAAATATTAGTGTGAAAATATAATTATTATTTATACATTGAAAAAAAAAATTTTTTCACATAAACTTATCCTGTTTGTTATACCATTTTATAATAATAATGACCATTTTAGATCTTTAGTTTGTTAGCTGTCATTCACCCTGTCTGCTATATTTCAGCCTGTTCACTAACCTTTAACTGGAACTTTATACCCTTCGACAGTCTCAACAATTGGAGTTTATGATGCTTGCACCCATAAAACCATAAAAAATCGAGACATGAATATTTCGGCATATGCTGTTAGCATCGTACTTATTGTCTATGTGCATGAACTAGTTTGGTTGCACATGGTGGAAGAATACACAGTATACGCAGAATATGCAGTGACGTGATTTACGATTGAGGTAGCTGGCTTCCCCGTAAGTTTACCTATGCCATTTGGGAGACTAATATTTTTGTCATTTTTTAAGTTATTACAGTGCAGTGTATAAGTACAGTTTACTGATGTCCTTTTCTTTTTTCTGTTGCTTAGTTGCGTTTTTATGTTTTAGATTATCATGTTAGAGCTGTGTTGGCCTAGGTAAATTACTTGGGCTGGGTTGTGTTTCTACTAACACCAAAATTTGGGTTACATCTATTTCGTAGGAACGGATCTGTGCCGTAATTGAGAAACCCCATTAATTTCTGTCGCACAGTTCAGTGTGTGTGTATGTGTATGTGTGTCTGTTATTCCATGACTTACATATTTATTTTATTACAGTGTAAAACCCCCAGAAACATGGCAGCACCAGATCCTTTAACCATAAACCAGGACCTGAAGCTCCCATAGCTCCCGAACGTCCTGAAGCTCCAGAGGTTCCTAAATTTTAGCCCGGTCTCTCTGAGCAGTTTGACTCTTTTATCTCTCTCCAGTCTGGAAAAATGTCCCTCCACCCCTGATGATGTTTTTGAGGTGCTGTCTGTGCACTGGCTCTGTTTCAGCCATACTGTGCACACACACACACATACACACACACACACACACATACACACACACAGAGGAACACAGGTTGTCTCTGTAATATCATAATTACAGCCACCTGCTGCTGCATTCACACACGTTTCTGCTGCTGCTGCCACATGTGATACAGACAGAAAAATTGAAGATCCTTTGCTTCACTGATCTGTATGCAGCCTATAACTCCATATATACTATATTGTGCAAAAGTATTGAGCCAACACTCATTTCCATATATTTTGCTTTGAAGCAACATACTGGAACAAAAATATTATTTTCTGCTTCTGAGACAGCCTTATATTTGGTATATTAAGTAAATTAAATGAAAGAAATGGGAACGAATGTTTCATTGTGGCAGGCTGCAAAGTGCCTAAGAATACAAGGTGCCAAGATAAAGGTGTTCCAGGCACTCAGCACCTGATCATCTGGAAGCATGTGCACCTGTTTAGCACTGGTTCAGGACTTAAGTTAGATGCTCTTTATTCTGCTTCAGTGATTCAGTAGGTCACTGAGTGTCTTAACAAACAAACATTGCTGTATATTGCACAACGAATTGAATTTCACTACCAGTGAAAATGTTTTTACCTTACACATTCATTTCATAAACTGCAGATATTGTCCTTGTTGACCATTAGAAAGTGTTGAGTGAACAAAAAGAAATGAACATTTGTTGTGTGGTCATGCAGAGTCAAATTCTTTAACTTTAAGTGCACTCTTTAACCATTTCATCACATAATAGGTTGAAAAATTTGACAAATAAAGCCTCCTCGTTCATGCCTCCTCAGATGAGATCAGGTTTTGAGGTTCATTATTATTCCATGCTGGTTTCAGTGGGAAATCAGTTCCTATTGATATGACGAATAAATGGACTGTAATTAAGTCTCTTTTTTTTGACATAATGTCTTCCCTCGCACAGACAGAGAGATTAATGCAGTATTGATCTCTGTAAGTGAAACGTGATTACAGGAGTATGTGCTTATGGACGGAATGCATTTTCTCATGTGTGCTCAACAATCACAAAATTAAATATAATCACAGTAAAACAACATCAAATTGAAAGTAAATTGGAAATTACATTGAAATCTCGCTTCTTCTTTGTGCAGTTTTTTTTTTCTTTGTGTATAGCCTCAGTATGTAGTTTGTTGTTCATTAAAGGTGGTAGGAATCATTTTGAAATTCTAACCGCTGATCAACACTGCAGGTCGATATGCCATCGTCATTACACTCAGAGTTCTTTGTTTATACTTTTATACTTTTTTTATATCTGAAAGTCAATCAGTAAATAAATGATATTAAACTCAGGCTGATGAACCAACTGACGGACGGAGCACCGTGCAGGACAATCAAGAGCACAACTCTTTAAATTGTACACAACTATTGAACAACCTGGCACACGTCAAAGCAACAGCAGCAAATGAACCTGCCTTAATAAAATATCTTTATCCAGTATTTATCTTTTCTCTTATTCATTCATCACTACTATCACACTGTAACCACAGTCACCAAAGAGCGGGTGCTGTCATACCATAAAACATGATTATCCTGCTGAAAGTCAAACTCAAATGAATGTGCTTAGCATCCTGGCGAACATTGTCTCCCTGACGTGGAGATATTTAGAAAATAAATGTCTTTATTTTTTTTATTAACTAGACATCAGGTGGTCATTGTCTGTCTGGCACTGCTGCTCTGAAGCTGCAGCTCTGCAGTCAAATGGCAAAACCAGAGACAATACAAGCATAATTCACAACACATGGTAACAGTTTGTCAAATTTTAGTATGGAATGTTCGTGTACAAGCGAAAACAAAATGAGCAAATATGATCAAATTAGATATCCAGTGGGTGAAGTGGTTTAAATGTAAAGCTGGATCAGATAATGGCTGAAGAGTCCCTAAAAGTACCAAAATAAACTAATTATATGTACATCAGATCAAAAATATGAAATTCATTGCCTTGAATTGAGATCATTTCAGTTGCAAAGATTGGGTTTTCGCACAGGAGAGATGCTGCCCTCTTCAGCTTGAGGTGTGCACTTATTTTAGCACTTTAGGTTGAAAAACAAAAGAGTCAGCAGCAAAACTAGTGACCTACTTTGCACTAAAATTAAAAGAGAAAACTTCAGACACCAGACATCCCCTGGCAGGTCAACCACATTTGGGAGGAGAGGGAGGTGGGGGTGGTCTTATTTTCTGCTGAACTATTCTTTCACCACTTAGAAGGAGGTAATGGGACATAGCCCAGTTTTTCCGCCCCGATGGTTCACCATCACACTCATGATGCCTGGGCAGAGTGCAGCCCGTAATTTGATCCTGCGCGGCAACAGCTGCCCGGGATGAGGCCGAGTAATTGGGGGGGAGGGTAATTAAAATGCATCTGCTGTGTCTTCTGTTTGAGCTTTTATTAAATGAGGAAGGTCAATTGTCAGCTCATTCCATGCTTTGAGGGCTGGGGTGGTGGAGTGGGGGGTGGGGGCAGGGACACAGCCTGAGGAAAATGCGACCAATCAGCTTCTAGAAGAGCAAAGTTAGCAGACCCGTAGGCAGCCGGCACTGTAATCACAGCCCTAGAGGTGAGGACAATGATTAGCATCAGGAAGCTAAATGTCTGGAGGACGTGCGTTAGACTGCAGTCCACCTTTAATTCAAATGGCCTGGAAGGGGGCGCTGTCCCACTCGGATCAATCACAAGCCTCATCACATCGTATCGGACGAATAAACAAGCTTGGATTACCATGACTTATGCTAAATCTGTCCAAAATATTTTGAACTTCATGTACATTCACCATCACAGTGGATAACCACACACACACCTCAAACACTGCAAACACACTCCTCATACATTCAGCACACACCTCTTACAAAATTTCTCCCCCACAAACCCCTCACACACTCATCTTCTCACTTAAACAACGTAAACACTATTCATTTATTGTATACTGAACATTCTCTGTCGTGTTATATGCATTAATATTATTTATTGTTTTTGACCTCTATATTTGGGTTTTTCTATTCATAATGTTTTGAATATAGAGTCTGTGTTAATACTCTATGCAATCACACTTGTACTTGTAATGACAGGGGAGTTACAGTTTCTATGTTTCAGTTCCAGTTGAGGAGTCTGGCAGTGGAGGCCCATTGGAAACCTTTTCCAAATGGGATGAGTGCATGAGGGGTGAATGGGGTCGTCCACAATGCTGGTGGCTTTGCGGATGCAGTGTGTGAAGCAAATGTCTGTAACAGAGGGGAGAGAAACCCTGATAATTTCTCAGCTGACCTCACAATCCTCTCTAGGCTCCTGCGATCTGAAATGTTACAATTCCCATATCAGGCTGTGATGCAGCTGCAGAGAATGCCCTCTATGGTCCTTCTGTAGAATGATTGGGTGCTGGAGGAACATTATGGTCCCTGAGGAACATGTTGGTCCTAAGGGGTACTGAGGTCTGGGGGGAACATAGCAGGTCTGGAGGATCATTGAGTTGTTTGGTTTCATTGTTTACTATATATGACAATTAACACTTGCGGAAATAACAATAAATACTTACTTGACTTAATTTGACTAGATATTTGCTTCAGAAATCAAATGCTGAAGCTCCTTGTTAGTGAGGGGGTCCAGCCTTGCTGTTTCCCTCCACACACTGCATGAGAAAACCAAAAAAATCAATGTGAAGTTGTCACATATCAATGCATGGCATGTCTTCAGCGCCGATTCCGTTTGGCCGATGGTCAGGGATGTTACCTAGCAACCGTACTGTGCAGAAAAAGGGGGTGAATAGAGAGAAGAACATTGTATGGCAGAGCCGAACGCGGCTTTAATGGGTAGTGTTTATACGGTCTGAGCGCGCTGTAAAAGCCACTCAGCGAGAGAGAGAGAAAACGAGACAGGGGGAGAAAGTGAGAGAGGAGAAAGTGAAAGAGATAAAATAAGAGAGGGAATGAGAAAGAGAGAACAAGGCAGAGGGCTGCGACAGAAGAGAGAGAGAAACAGAGAGAGAGAATAAAACAGAAAGAGAGGGGAAGAAGAGAGAAAGATAGGGAAAAAGAGAAAAAAATAGAGAAAGATATGAAAGGGAGAAAGGGTGAAAGAGACGACAGAAAAAAGAGAGAGAAGAAAGACAGAGAGAGAGAGTGAAAGAAAGAGAGGTCGAGCGAGTTATGCAAGGCCAGAGATAAAAGCTTGAGGAGCAGGGATTTGACCAGGCTCTCATTCTCGATAATAAGTCACCTCTCAAGTCTAATGGAATGGAAAACATTTACTCTGCACCCTTAAAACACACAAATAAAAAATGTTATTTGTTGCTGCTGTATGAGTAGGTAACAGGTAATTCAGTCCAGCTCTGATAATATTGTGGGTCTCACAGAAAAGCAGCTGGATTATTCCCCCCCCCCCACCCCCCACAAACACACACCCTGTAATTGTGGCCTTGGTTTTTAAAAAGTGGAAAACCCCTGACAATTTAACACTGGAGGTCTGCGGTGAAGTGAGGTTCCGAACACAAGTGAGGTACTGAACCGAGATTGAGGGATAATTCAAAATAAGACTCTTCTTTGTCCATCTATCTATCCATCTGGCTGTCTGGCTGTCTGTCTATCTATCTATTTAGCTGTTTGACCACCTATATATCTATTTTCGTACACACACACACATATATACACCGCTCAAGAAAATAAAGGGAACAATTCAACAACACAATGTAACTCCAAGTTAATAACACTTCTGTGAAATCAAACTGTCCACTTAGGAAGCAACACTGATTGACAATCAATTTCACATGCTGTTGTGCAAACAGTTTAGAAACCAGGTGGAAATTATAGGCAATTAGAAAGATTTCCCCAATAAAGGAGTGGTTCTGCAGGTGGTGACCACAGATCACTTCTCAGTTCCTATGTTTTCTGGCTGATGTTTTGGTCATTTTTGAATACTGGTGGTGCTTTCACTGTAGTGGTAGCATGATACGGAGTCTACAACCCACACGAGTTGCTCAAGCAGTGTAGCTCATCCAGGGTGGCACATCAATGTGAGCTGTGGCAAGAAGGTTTGCTGTGTCTGTCAGCGTAGTGTCCAGAGCATGGAGGCACTACCAGGAGACAGGCCAGTTCATGGAGGAGGCTTTAGAAGGGCAACAACCCAGCAGCAGGACCGCTACCTCCAACTTTGTGCAAGGAAGAACAGAAGGAGCACTGCCAGAGCCCTGAAAAATGACATCCCGCGCTGGGCCACAAATGTGTATGTATCTGCAGAAACTGTCAGAATCAGACTCCATGAGGTCCCGAGGTCCACAGATGTGGGTTGTGCTTACAGCCCGACACCGGGCGGAATGGTGCCAGAGAACACCAAGATTGGCAAATCCACCACTGGTGCTATTTGCTCTTCACAGATATAAGCAGCTTCACACTGAGCATACATGACAGATGTCTGGAGATGCAGTGGACAGTGTTTTGCCAGTTCACACTGAAAAAGAATTAGTTCAAAACACAGTTCATTCAAGTAAAAATGAACTAGTTCACGTCCATAGTTAATTTTTTTTACAATTTTGAACTGTTCACAGCTCAAAAATGAACTATTTCACGTAAATTACTATAAATTGAATTTTTTATCAGAAACCATTAACATATCTTTGCTCAGAAAAGAACATAACTAAAAATAAACAAACAGCCATTTTTTTAAATCTTATCAAACTACTACAGATCTAAAACTCAAACATCCAATATTTAGCTGTTTTAAGCATAAATATCTTCCATTTATAAACTTATTTCTGCTGAGGCGTCCAAACTTGTGTCACCACCCTGCTACTAAAAGCTGGTTCTTTGTTGTGAATCAGAAGAGTCGTCTACCATCGAGTGAGGTGCTCCCCACTTTTTTTATCAACACCAAAAGCAGTCATATTTGCCAAGTTGGTTATAGTGTCAGGGCTAAAGATGATAGTAAACTAAGAGCTGTTTGGAAACCAAAAGAACCGGCTCCTTTTGGGAGCCATGCCACAAAAGCCGGCTCCCTGAAAAGAGCCCAAACTGCCATCACTATAACTGTGTTCAGTCTCATGAGACTGAGCGTCCCTCGTGGTTATGTTCATAATTCGTAAACATAATTGTCTGGTTCAGCGTTCACGGAAAATAGGAACGTGTTCATGCCATGGAGAATGTTCTGCTGCCTGTAAAATCCTCCAGTATGATCGGCTTGGCAGTGGGTCAGTAATGTTGTGGGGCGGCATTGCTTTGGGGGGCCAAGCAGCACTCCATTGGCTCGCCAGAGGTAACCTGCCATTAGGTACGGAGATGAGATCCTCAGACTCCT
The DNA here is from genome assembly GCA_037832545.1 of Rhabdalestes septentrionalis. NCBI lineage: Eukaryota > Metazoa > Chordata > Actinopteri > Characiformes > Alestidae > Rhabdalestes > Rhabdalestes septentrionalis. The sequence goes on from JBBMFX010408475.1 coordinate 16,900, forward strand.
TGTGAGACCGTATGCTGGTGCAGTTGGCCCTGGGTTCCTCCTAATTAAAGACAATGCGAAACCTCATGCTAAACCTCATGTGGCTGTCAGCAATTCCAGGCATTGATGCTTTACACTGGCCCATCCGTTCCCCAGACCTGAATCCAACTGCGCATCATATCTCGCTCAATCCACCAATGCCACATTGCACCACAGACTGTCCAGGAGTTGGCGTTTGCTTTAGTCCAGGTCTGGGAGGAGATCTATATAAATATATATTAGGGGTGGAGACAAATACAAATACGTTATTCGGATTGGCACAATTAACATGTTTTTATGAATACTGTATTCGGACAAATACTTAAAAAAATATTTGTATTCGGGACGCCCCTCCTCCCCCCCTCCATTACACATTTGCGTGGTTTGGGCACTTGTCCTGCGATCAGAAATTCGTGGGTCAATCCACCAGACTGCAGGAACCTCTGAGGTACCCTGAGTAGGTACCGTCCCACACCGCTCCACACACACTGCTCCCTGTCCCCACACACTACTCCCAGAGACCGTCTCCACACACCGCTCCCCGTCCCCACACACCATGCCCGACACACTGCTCCCCGGATAAATATCTTCCATTTATAAACTTACTCTCCACACACTTCTCCACACGGGTGCAGAATTCATGGCTGCGGCTTCACTTGGTGAATTGGTTAAAATGCAGAGGAGGACTTTGGTGCTGTTCACACTGTGTGCAGTGGTGTGTTCACGTGTGACCGATTGATCACTTTCCCTTTTAGATATTCCACTTCCCTGCACCCCCCCCCCATATACAATATCTATATCTCTCTCTCTCTCTCTCTCTCTCTCTCTCTCTCTCTCTCTCTCGCTCTCTCTCTCTCTATA
>JBBMFX010409656.1:0-17763 GCA_037832545.1 Rhabdalestes septentrionalis
TACACACACACACAGCAGAGGGGTAGCATGTTTGTTCCAATTCAGTGCATAGAACTTCATTTTTATGCAAGCGAGTTACGAGATTTCAAGGCACTATCACTTTCAAAGTAACTTTAATAATTGTAATAATTTGATGCTACATTAAACCTGGTTAAAATGATTATAGATTTAGAAGCACCCACCCAGAACAGTTAGATGGTTGTTTTGGTGTCATTCTCATTTTAGCATTTAAAAAATGGCAGTAAATCTGCTGCAGAGTCTCTTGCAAATAATGTGCCAAAAAGGCTACACTCACTGGTAGTGATGGCCAGTGGGGCCGAGTGGCAGTGTTTTTAGGGGGGCACGAACTACCAGTGTGTGAATTACGGTGTCTGTGGGGGGTGATGGTGGCTGTTATGCTGCGCAAGGAGAGGAGAAAAAAGATGCTTTCGTCTTTGGTGTTATGATGCAATTGTTTAGATGGTCCTTTGTTGTCAGACTGTTGGCACAAGTGCAAATGTTATTTTGTCATACGTGTCCCTGACAACCTCTGAAGGTGACTTGAGTGATCAGACAATAATGCATTTTCACTAGACTCCATTTAGAGCTAAGCTTAGCAATGTGACAAACTGATGCATGACATACATCATCTGTGATGTCTTACAAAACAATATGTATCTTATTTCCATTTGTTTAAGGTTTTACCACATTTGATATCAAACAATGTTAAAAAATGAACTTCAGCAGCTGCAGTAGCTACTGTAGAAAGAAGACAAAACTGTTGTGCAAGTTCTGTCTTAGTCTATGCATTCATAATGCTGTTAAATCTATTTAATCGCTATTAAAACTAAATATTGTTTAGCAATGGTACCACTCTGCCACCAGATATCAATACTGGGCCAGTGTCATATTAGTAGTTTTGTATTATCATGTTGGGTAGGATAGTCATTTCAGAATGACAGCCCTGAAATTGATGCCAATTGCTTTCATTTTGAAGTGCATTTTGATGTACAAAAAAGATCAATATCAAAATTGGTTGACACCATTGATTAATACTTGCATCAAAAAAGTGGTCATTAAATCTACGTTTTATATAAAATCCAAGTTATTGAATTTGTTATATAATGCTATTATTAAACCTATTTTTCACTGATGTGGCCTTGAGCTACAAAAGGTTCTTAATTCTACCCAGTAAGGTATAGATGTGAAACAATTAATTCTGAGAGTGCTGCAGCCCCCTTAGTACACCACCTCCCTGCATGCCAGGTGTAATTAAGGTCACCAGTAAGACTTTTCAGCTTGATCAGAGGTTCATACCTTCATGCTGCACGCTAGCTCCATGAGCTTCTTAGCATTCTCCTCAGAGCGGTACCGTTTCGGCACGGGCACACGGAAGAACTTCAGCGCCCCCTCGAAATCCGCCTGCAGCAGGTCATCTTTAGAGGTCTGTGAAGAACAGAGATGAGGGGAATACAACACAAAAAGAGTTGCAGAAGGTCCAGAACTGCCCTCTGTTTTGTACTGATGCCCTGTGACTGTGTGTAGCTTTGTTCTTACCTTCAGTAACGCCAGAGCCACATTGAATATGACACTGATACCCTGTGTGAGAAGAGAGACAGTGGATTTAGGCAGAGACATGACATCAGATGATTAGAGAAAAAAAAATTACTTGAACAGAAATGCCGCACCTCGCACAGCAGCAGGTCGATGATGTGAAAGACCATGTAAAGAGGGAACTTGGCTGTAAAGAGCGTGAGGAACCACTGGGAGGCGTACATGTGTGCTTCTAAGCCTATGCTTAAGAAGTGAGAGTACAGGTCTGGAATGTATTCCTGCAAAGAAAGAGGAGAGGGTGCTGGAAGTCACTATTCACTCACACAAAGCTTTAAAAAAAACTATATTTTATAACAGCATGATCTGGGTCAAAATAATCAGTGAAAATACATAATGGGTACCAGATTTTTCAGTATATTAAAGAAATAACCCTTGTGCTTTTACTGCTTTTCAAAATGGCAACAAAATTCTAATGATAAAATGTTAAATAAATTGTTTATTAGTAATAATCACATTAAAACAGTCCCTATATCAAGCTGTAGTTTAATAACAAAACAATCTATAGGCTTTTATTCATTTGCCTCATTTGACTGCATAATATGACCATGTTGCTAATTATGTGACTGGGAACATTAACATACCTTGCATGTTATACAGTTTAATGGGAGAACTGCTAAAGTCTTACAGCATTTCTATGTGAGCCAACCAACTGGGCAATGTTCAGTGTTTTGACAGTAATATCCCTGACAAACATTAACTTTACTATGCAAGTCATCCAAACTAATCAAACCGGTCAACATTATTTCCAATAACCTTGCAGCATGTCCAAACAATTCACTGGCTAACCTATATAACAGCATTATAAATAACATCCTTAAATCTAAAACCAGCACCACAGCAGTAAACAGACATCTATTTTTAATAGCATTCGAGCTTCATTCAGGCTTGAGCACAGGGTTGGATCACACACTAAAAACACCATGTCCATAGCAGACAAAGTTATTTGGTTATAAGTTAACTATTTGTGTTAAAAAATTAATTACTTGGCATGTTTTTTATCTACAGTATTTAAACCTCGGCAGAGTTTTTACATTACTTTTTTTTTATTTTAGACTTCTTTTTTTTCTTTTGTCTGTGCAGTTGTTACATAAACAATTTCCTCCAGGTAGTATAAGGATCTGTCTACTGAGATAATGCAGAAGACTTTCATTTTTGTGGCTTCTGCAACAAAATGAGATGTACCCATAGCTTCTTTTGGTTTTTGGTCATACTTCAGGCATGTAGTGAATTGAAGTGAAGTGAGCATTCTGTTAAAGGTGAACACACAACAGCAGACAGTGTGAACAACATGAAATTCCCTCTCTGCTTTTAACCCATTCAGCAAGTGAAGCAGTCCCTCGGAGCAGTATATGGGGACAGTACCTTGCTAAAATGTCCCTCAGAGGTGCTACTCACAGTCCTGGGACCTCCAACTCATGACCTTCTAATTGCAGAGCTCACCCCCCCGGTCCAATTGCATTTTAAAGCCGAAACTCTGATTTATCCCCTTGGAAATTTCACAACAAACAGTGTAATCACACACCTGCATGAGTCTCTCCAGCTGAAAGAACTTGCAGTGCAGGTCTTCAAAGTTCTGTTTGAAGAGCTCCCTGAGACCATAGTCAAACATGATCTTCACCAGAACACTAAATGCTTGCTCCTCTGGCATCTAAACAAGAAAACACACAATATATTAAAGAAAAAGCTTATTTTATTCTCATATTTTAATGTTCAGCAATTTAAACATAAACTGCGGCTGTAGGGCATCTCTACTAGTTTTGCTCGCTGAGAGAGAAAATCCAGCAAGTATTCCTTCACCTAGTTTTTGTTTACCAGATTAAACTTACTTGAACATTAGACTCACATGTAGCAGCAGCACAGCAGCCAGGAAGGACTGGCCCTGACAATAGCCAATCTCTTCATCATACACAGAGTATGCCTTAGGAGGAGGTAGAAACACATTAATAGCAATAATAAGACAGAAAAGCCTTACTGAATATCCTTTGCAAAACTACCTTGAAAGTAGTGAAAGATCAGGTAACCTTCATTGTTCACCAAAGGGAAATTTAAAAAGAAGTGCATAGTAAAGTGTACAGTATAAAATAATGCTCTTTTTCCAGGCAATCATATTACCAACCTGTTGAAAATTAATGGTCCACAATGTGTTTGTACTACTTTTCCATATTTCTTTTACCACAGCACACTGTATGACACTGAACAGAAACCATTTGTGCTCTGTTTTATAGCATTTTTAATATTTGGCACCACTGGTTCTTTTTTGTATGTTCTAGTGTTTGGAAAAATTAAATTAATGACATATTGACTACTGCAGTGCTGTTTCTCAGTATTCTAAAAAAAAAAAAGCATTAGCCAGGCTTCAGTTTGTACAAAACTCTCTGACTCAAGTTCTCACTTACACTATAAAGTCTGAATACATCTCCCTTGTTCTCTATAAACTTCACTGGTTACCCGTTTCATACTGTACCATTTTCAGTACAAGCTGCACCTCATTACTTTTTAAGCTCGGCATGGTTCTGTCCCTCCAATCTCACTGAATTACACCACACATATACTCTTGCTAGCTAACTACATTCTTCTGGAACTGGCCGGCTCAAAATTGGAAAATTTAGATGATCTTCAAGGGGAAGCACAGCATTTAGTATAGTGGCAATCAAACTATGGATTTCCCACAGTAAGAAACTTCATCATCTCTTTCTTCTTTCTAAACATAACTCAAATGTATCTTTTATGTTAGTGCTGTGCCTGTTTGGTGAATTTTTACTTGTTATGTGTTTGACCTACTGTAAAGGGATCTTGGGTTTAAGAAAGTCACTACATAAATGATAAAAGATTATAATATTAATAATATTAAGTTCTCCTTCGTGTCTCTAGGGGGTTTTGTATGTTCCTTTTCTCATGAGTACGTCTTGTCTTCCCTGACCCACACTCATTACACACATACTTATTAACATATTATATTATGTATCGTTGAGTTTTCTTTAAGTTTTGTAATACAGGATTTTGGCCATATTGCCCTCCACTCTACAGTAGAGAACATTTACCAGAAGAGCAACAGCTCATCTAATGAAATATTTGACAAAGTGCTCACAAGCCTTCAGCCTTTTTTCCTGCACCTGGCTGAAAGTACATTCTTTATTTCTGGCCAATACAAGTATGACATCTCTATTAAAACACACCTCTGGCCTACTTCTCTCCTAAAAACTGTGTTAATTTGTTCGTTTGAAATGACTCCAGACTGGGGCAATAACAAAATGGAGCCATACTAAACCTGCTGAACTCTTAATTGAGCTGGTTCGGGGTCCCTAAGGTATTAAGAGTGTACGGTGCACTGGCTGACTTATTATGAGGTAAATACAGGAAAATCCATAAGGCTCTGAATGATGGGAGTAAACACCCAGGGAGGAGGGCTAGTAAATTATTAAGAGATGCCTAAAGACAAGGATCAAACAATCAATCTCACCACCGCCTCCATCCTTTATGGCATAAACCCAGTGACCTAACAACTGGCATGAGAGGGAGTTTGAGACATACTGGCAAATATGAATAATTTCAAAGAGTATTTGTTACACCAAAGGAAAAGTAATGCTTGCAGATGCATATTATATGTGAATGCACCATTTGTATTTAAGGACCTTGGCATAGCTTTCCAAATATTCCTGTCATTAATTTTCAATTTGGGATGGCAAATAATAATATTGTGCTGAGGGGCATGAGATGCCCCATGAGGATTAAACTTTCTCCAAAGCTTGTGAAGTTTCACTTTCTGCACAAGTCAGCTCCAGCCCAAATCTAATAGACATCCAGGAGCTGGTAGACATCCAGGAGCTTTGCGTTTGTATCCTAGACTATACATACCTGTTAAATCTAGAGTGGACACACAATGCACTAATGGTGCTGTGATTATATATAAGTACTATGTTGGGATTTCTGCCGAAGTTATTGTATGGTCAGTGTGAACAAGTCAAAACTATGGTTACACATACATCATTTTCTGTGATATAACCTGAACATATAAAATTATTTTGGGATACTACATAACTCTTATTTTTTGTGACTTAAATTATTTGTCAACAACATTTTCAGGTGTACATAATAAAGAGCCATTTTACACAATTTTTGCATGTGTTTTAATCTCACCTTACAGATTTTGTACAGTGAGTCCTGACCATCCCCTCCTGTGTCCTTGAAGTAGTCATGTGCTGGAAATGTGCGATTAATGTCTCGAGTGATGGCACTGTCCTGAGGAGACTCCTGTTCAAAGAGATAGAAAGAATGTACGCAAAAATGAGGAAACACATCCAACCCATTTACACTGTTTAAAGTCAAAGCTGTGACTTCTCCACCAGGCTGGAACACATCTGTATTCATTCACATCATCTGAGAGATACATACAGAGATCCTGACACCTAGAACACCCACTAGGGGGCAATGTGTGTGTGTGTGTGTGTGTGTGTCCGCCACAGGGCAGAACACACAGTGCCTTGGCCTAATACTTGCTGGTACACACTGTTCTTATTCTCAGGGCGGCATGCGTCCATACCAGGAGAGAAGAGTGTATGAGTATATGTGAATGTTCCATATCTCATCTGACTTGTACGACTGATGCCACAAAACGCTCCGATATACAAAGATACAAATCCAACAAATGTGCAACATTTGCCAAAATAATATGGGCTAACCTAATGGAACGCCATTTTACAGCTAGAAGTCCAGAGAGCACTGGATTGCTTTTTGGCCCCCTTTTCCCCCCCAACATTCAGCACAATGTTGGCCAGTATGAGCATCTATTCAGCAGCATAACAGAACTGGCAGTTGATACTCTCTTGCAGTTGTGTTACAATGTCCAATTACACTGAATTGACAGCACTTTTAACGGAGCTTCACATGATGTGCAAGAAGCCTTCCAGTTTTGGTGCAATTGCTTGATAGGGGGAATCCAAGCAAGTGGGTAGAATCAAAGATGACTCAATTGGTCGGCAAAAAAATGCATCTTACTTATTCACTGATTAGATATTAGCACAATAAAACACAAGGGAGGTAACATTTCAATGCAAGTGGAAATCTTGTCCACTGCATGTGGGTACAGCTAGCATACTGTTGTTGTGCGACAGCCAGAGGCACACGAAAGAGGAGAAAACAGGATTTAAATAAAATAAAAAAATCCCAGTCAGTGATGAAGCTGAAGATAACAGGCTGTATATTACAAAAGGACAATGATTAAAAACAGATTAAAATCAATCTTGAATCTTGAAAAACAAAGAGACTTTGGCTTTGGCTGTCCCTACACTTAAATATGATAAAAAAATCTGAGATTAGATATTAAACAAGCTGTTCATTGGGGAACAAATCTTTATGCACCTCGCGATTCGGTTCGATTACGACTGCGATTATAAAACGATTATTGATGCATCTTGATTTATCTTTCTCCCCCCTCACTTTAATACTTTCAAAGCAAAGCATTTGTAATGAATTTACATCATTTTTCTTTTAATATCAAAACAAACAGCTGTACTGAAATCAAAGCTTCGACACATAAAAAGGACTTGGATTATTGTAAAAAGCAAGTTGTGTAAAAAGCATTATTTCTTCATAGGAGTCAAAGTACTTCAAATCGCCTGATTTTAATGTTGAGGGTGCTGGTCGTAAGAGATGTTCATAGGTCATTTTTTCCCAAATCCAAGCCAAGTCTCAAGTCTTTGTGCTCGAGTCCAAGTCAAGTCTCAAGTATTTAGTCTCAAGTCCAAGTCTATGGGGTGCCATTTGTAAAAAAACAAAATTAGTGGCGTCATTTTGTCTTCATTTAGCGCTATTTTCACCCATCTAGAGCTAAATGCGTTAAAAAATGTAATGTTGCTCTCTAAATCAAAATGGTACATTTTTATAAATGCTGACTCTAAACGTGGGATTTTTTAGCTCTAAAGATTTAGAATATATTCTTATTGGCCACGCCCCATGATTACAGTTGGCTGCTACTTAACAGGGGGCAGGATTGCGCGCTGTGAAATCCCCACAACAACATGTAGGATTTGCCTTAAATGATCTTATACCCAATTGTTAAATAAGATACAAATAAATAATTCCATGAAATAAACATTGTTTACAAGTTATGACTCACAAGTCACAATACCCAAGTCCGAGTCAAGTCTCAAGTCATTGAGGGCAGGTCAGGTCACAAGTCTTTGTTTGTGCGACTTAAGTGTGACTTGTGTCCGAGTCTCACACTCGAGAGCCCATCTCGGATGTGCATATATCTTGCTCCTCCAGAGACTGTCCGGGTGATTTTGTATTTTGTTCCTCAACATTGCATTGGTGATTAACATTAACAAAATTGATTTAAAATTTTTTTAATCGATTCAGAATCTTTCATTTCTGCATCGCAATGCATTTAAAACTACATTTTTTTCCCATCCCCTGCTGTGCACGCAATAGGATTTTCTCAAAGGGTGAAAAATAGCACTACATTAAAAAGTAAAATACTAGTTGCTGCTACAATAAACATTTGAAAGCTGTGATTTCAGCAAATGAGGGTCCAAATGCTGTGACAATGCTGTGACTTACGCAGAGGCCATTCTTTTGTATATTTATTTATGCATGTATGTGCTTTTTTACAAGTGGAAAAATTAGCCAAATGAGAGGGGGTGCATTTTAGTGAAAAGTGTAAATGGAATCCAGCCAAGTATATGATCTGGACATGAAATACCAATCAGTGTACGGTGTAAACAGAAATTGCCCATGTAGGTGTGTGTATATTTGCTTTATCCCAAGCTTCCCAATCTGGCTATGTCAAATATCACAGTCATTCACCCCTCTGTGTACACTTAAGTGTCTGAGATATTGAGCTATGAGGTGAAGGAATCATATTAGACTGTGTGCGTATGTGCGTGTTTGCTAATCCCCAAAGGCCCTCACACTTTCTCTCTCTCTCGCTCTCGAGTCTCTAGACAGAGAGATCTAAGCGTTCTACCGGTTTGCAGTGTATTGCAGAACAAATAGCTTTTGTCAGTCTAAACAAAAACATAGCCTCTTCTAGCCTGCTCTATAGCTGTTTAGTTAAGTAAGTGGCTTCAGAAAGAAAACCTAACAGAACTCTGGCTCCTCTCCTGTCTTCTCTGAAGTTTTTTTTTCTCCTTTAGCTTGATCTCTACACACTTTATTAAGCTCTTCTTTAGCATGGACCTCACAGCAAAGATGTCTTCAGATGAAGGACAACTGCAGATTATGTAATTATAGAAAATGGCTTTGAAATTCCAGTGATGAGCCACAGCAAAGCACAAAATACTTAAGCAAATATTCTTTGTTAATATATAACAAAATTCGTTGTTCCTTTGGTATGATATACAGTACTTGTGTATTTTAAAGATTTGCACATAACTCAAGTATTACTTCTTTTTTTCCTTTTATTATACTGTAAGTCTAAGAGATGTTTCTCTTTTTTCCTAAAAAAGATTTGATTATGTACTGTTTCTGGTCAAATTCATATTACTACTGGCTAAAATTATTTAAAATTTTAAGAACCATTTAAAACTCTTATCAAAATATTAATTACAGCAGATTTACCACAGCAAAGACGTACCATATAACCATGTAAAAAACATGTAAGCATAAAAAATTTGAATGTTTGTTCAGAGAAACTTTGGCTTTACTATAAAACACTAACCATTACAGATACCATCAAGGATGGAAAGGACTGATTTTGGACCAGATTCGCCTATATTTATGATGCTCATCTTCACAAAAACGTATTTCTCAGCATCAAACTCCCAAAGCGGTTAGTGAAAACAGACCTTGTTATCTAAAAGCTTGCCTGCAGCATTTGACTACAGAGTGACATTTTGTTTATTTTTATAGCTGACAGGACGCCCTGCTAAGTCCTAAAATACATCCACAAGCCTGTGCCACCTTAATGAAGTGCTGGTTGCAGATTGAGTGAGCTATAAGGGGTTTTAGGGGCGTATTTATGGAAAACATTTAGAGATTATTAAGTTCTAGTGTTTTGAAAACTACTCCATCACTTTTAAGGGGAATATGAAATATGACGGTAGCATGATTTCAGACTGAAATAAGAACACTAAACTGCAGTGTAAGACAACCTGGGGTTTAAAAGTGAATTCAATAAAAAACCTGTTTCACATGACATTTTTTGCATATATTTCTAAATTTCCCTATTTCTGCATTATTTCTTGTTTTCCAATATTTGAAAACTGTCTTGTGTCCTTTTTCCAACACAAACTAATACAGTGAAAAGATCATTTTTGTAATTCAACCAAATATTTGGACACAACTAACCGTCATACCCTCACACATGTGACATAGCTTTTTTTTTTTTTTAAGCTTTTAAAAAGTATATATATTCAGTCATTCCATTTTGTATGTGAAACTATTAAAAAAAATGACATTTTCAAAGTTCCAAACACTGCTAAGTTTGTTTTTTAAATGTTTGATAATGCCAATTGTATACAACATGCGATGAATAAACACGGAAGTTAGAAAGTATGAATAAGATAACATTAAAATGATGTTCAAATGCTAGATGCAAAACGAGTCTGCTGTAATAGAAGAGATTTTCTTGAAATTAAATTTTCTCTCACTTAACACTCACTTAAGTAGTTGATCAGTCAAAACATGTTTGGTTTTGGACTAGATACATGAGGCCATTAAAGCTAACTGGTTTTACACACTATCCCTGTCAAAACTAATTTTTTATTTCTATTTTTATTGGGTTTTTAATATACGCATCATGACAGACAATAGTAATGCTCCAAAATGATTTAAAATACAATCTTGTAACTCCAACTTAATTCCTGGAAAGTTACTTCTTTTGGACACAAAGTTTCGCTTAGAAAGCAACAACATAACTAAATGGCAGGAACCACATGAGCAAGAGATTTGAGATTACTTAACACCAACAAGTGTGTAATGATTTAGGCATGGTTTGTTTGCATGATGTGAGTTGACATGATGTTAGTTTCTGCTGCTTCTTTGCTGCCTCACTTAAACAGTTAAGTAGGCAAGTTCAGAATATGAGAACAGGATTCTCTCTTAAAATAGGATGAGAAATAAAGAAGAATGAGATGCAAGGATACAGAGACGAAGACAGAAAGAGAGATATGCAAAAAACAAAAAAAAACAAAGACAAAAACCTTCTTTCACAGCGGTTCACAACCTGGCAATCATATGACCTGTGTGGCCATCGCATGACCTGGAACAATGCCACAGTGAAACTAGCTTTAACTCTTCAACAGCGACAAACTCATGTACAGTGTGTGTGTGTTTGTGTGTGTGTGTGTGTGAGTGTGTAAACATGGGGGTGTAAACGCAATTTCCTTCAAGCTAATTTGTTCCATTTAGGCTACATATTTAGCCCAGTTAGACAGCGTCCTGTTCATCAAAAATAAATGAAAGCCTATAAAGGAACCTCTGTTCGAACCTATTTTTGTTTATGAGATCTAATTACTCCACACTGTCACTTCAAAATTATCATTAGACACACACATCTGTGTATACAGAGGTCCTGTGTTAGATTCAGAGGTCACATGACCAATGCCAAAGGGAACAAAGACCACATGTGCGGGCGTCCCAAGGTCATGTGACCCATTAAGACTTTTTCAGGTTCTCATTTATAAACAAAGATCCAGATCAGCTAAACTAACAGTATATACCTCACAGCAGTACAAGACCCAACCGCCAGCGTAGATTATACAAGAGCTATTTATAGACAGCCCTTCTTTCTCTCACACATTTTCTTTCTTTTTCCTGTGTGTATGTGAGAAAAAGGGTGACTCCGAGAGAGGAAGGGAGAAAATGCAAACGAGAGAAAGAAAAGAAAGGGGAGAGAGAGGGAAAAAGAGACAGAATGACAGAATAAGTAGTACAAAACAACAAGAGAGCAGGGGATAGAGAAAGAAAAAAAGGAAAAATAGAACAGGGAGTAAAAGAGAATAATTGGATACAAACAGAGAAAAAAGGGAAACAGAGATAAGAGAGCAAACAGAAAGACAGAGAGAAAGAGTGAGAGAAGGTGTGGTGCAATCACATGTTTTGCCATCCTCATTGCTGATACAGATTAGGCCCATTTCTTGCTCTCTCTCTTACACATACACACACCCACACACTCCTAGCAGAGGTATAGTAGGTGCTTTTTGGTCTCCCACCCATCTTATTTAGCAGCTCTACAGCATCTTAGAGGGGTAAAAATGCACCTGAGAGAGACGACTGATATTTTAGCCTATTGCTTTTTTACGGCCCTTGATGAAACAATGTGAACTTTCTACTTCGCTGTATCTCACATGCTTTCTGTCATTTAAGTGTATACATCAACCTGTAAGTTAGTACACTTTACAGCATATATATGCTGTTGCATCTCTGCATGTTGTACAGATCCTGAATCGAGTTAGGAATAGGGGAAATGGTGTCATTAGTAGGAAAACAAATGTAACATTCCAAAAAACAAAAACCAATCTGTGATGGCTAAATGAAAGATTCAGAACATCTACAAAATGCCAGGTCTCGCGGGGTGTTCTTAATACACAGTGGTTCAGTACAATTGTGGTTCAGGGAAGGACAACCAGTAAACCAGTGTCAGGGTCAAAGGAGCCCAAGGCTCACATATGCATGCAGGAAGCAAAAGCTGACCTGTCTGGTCTGATGCCACAGAGAACCTACTGCGGTTCAAACTGCTACAGGCATGCTGGACAAAGCAGCACAATCTACAGAGGCTCCACCTCATAATTCACAATGCAAATTTTGTCAGTAACCCCAGCACACCTTCAGAGTTCAAGCCTCAAAAGTCTGTTCTGGTAACACAAGCATGGCTTACATAATTGTACAGAGTCCATTTTATAAGTTATGGCTTTCTGCACGCACTGACATCTGCATGTTACTCACTTAATATTTACTAACATACAATTAATTTTCTTTGCAAACAAATACATTTAAAATATGTTCACCACTTGAAAACCTTTATTAGGTAGAAAATGTCATTTTTATGCATTGGTACTGGCCTACAAGGATGCCATATTATATTATTATAATTTTGGATTACCAGGTTAGATATTTAACAATCTATTAAGTGACAGCCAATGGGATGGAACAGTGAACAAGTGCATTTAAAGTTAAAGGAGAGTCTAAAGTCGGACTCAGCATCACCACACAAACAGTTAATGGAATACACTGTTACAGCTTTTTTCTTCTGCTTAAGGACAGTTATAAGAGGAAATTTGACAGATCTGTTCACTGTTCACAATGTCCATGATTGGCAAAAAAAAAAAATCTGCAGTTTATGAAATACATACATCAGTGGTATAAACCTGTGGTGTGCAAAAAGTAGGTGGCACATGCTTGAACACAAAGGTCAAACAATGCAATATTTGCAGGTGAACTTCTCAGGAAGAACAGAGAAGACACTGGCTCTTAATACATCACCGGTGTACAGAACTGTGCAAGGGTCTTGGACACATTTACAAACTGTGTAATGTCATTTTTGTCAACATGTGACAGTGTATTTCTGCTATCAAAGATAACATTAAAATGAATGCAAACAAATGAGAATGTAGTAAAATTCTTCAAAATTTGTTTTGTTTGTAAAAAAAAGTAGTTGATATTTTGTGAGCTGCTGAGGAGAACACAAGTCCGGTTCCAGATTTAGCCTCCAGCTGTTTTGTGAAACTCCATCAGCAGCTTATTGAAGGACTGACTGAGTCAAACCAGGTTTCTGATGGAAACTACAAGTAATACAAGACTTACACAAGGAACACACTGATATACGTTACATAATTAACTCTTTACTTTATGGTGTTATTTTGCATATTAAGCAATATTGATTAAAAAAATCCCTGCTCATCTTAACATTTTTTAAATATGTTTGCAGGTACACATGAATTCTGAACAATACAGTAGCATTTCACAAGGAAGCAACTAATACGTGTTATTTTAACACTACAAAGTCCAATGTTTCTGCTACACATGGTCACAAAATTGCAGACCGTGTTTCTAGGAAACCTGATTATTACTGCAAATATGTGAAGAAAAACAAATGTGCAAGATAGAGCTTTTCTGAATGACTTCATTTTCTTTCTTTTCCTGACAGAATGAGACAAAATGAAACTGCCTATCATTAGTGACATTAGTGTCAGGTCAGTAAGATTGTCATCCAGCAAACGTGTGATGTTATAAAGTCAAGCAATGCTACATATAACATTACCCATGTTAACAACATCCACTAGTGCTTTACGGCACTTGGCAGCTTCTGTTAATATCAGCAGTAACATGTTTAATATTCAGTCTTCTCTCTGTACTATAAAGTGAGCTGTTACAGACACGCTTAGCACACAGAATCATTGCAGAGTAGGGACAATAATGCTTTGCTCTGGTGATGGTGTTCGTTTATTCCAAATCAGCTCTGGAACTAGCGAGTGTGTTTTTTCAAGTACATTGCATTATTATTGGTAAAAACACATTTTAACATATTTACTCCCCAAAATAACTTGTATGATAAACAAAAAATGTGCACTAAAATTACCAAAACTTTATTGGACTGTACATCAACAAAACATGGTATTTGGGTTACAAATAAATGCACATTAAAACGAAAATGAAGGAAATGCAAACTATACCAGGTAAGAGGCTCAGCAAGATCATGTCTGAAGTCTATAAACAGTCGCTGGCTATTTTTAAATGATTACCTTTGCTTTTAAGGCATTAACATGTGCCTGAGTGTTTGTAGCCTGAGCTGGACAATCTCAATGTGTATTCTGCTTTAGGCTAAGGAGAGAAACAAATTCAAATGTCTGACCAAGCATAACAGCAGGCTAACTAGTGCGAGCTCTTACCTAATGTGGGAAAAACCCCAGGTAGAAAAGGGGAAAAAAGGTCCAAAGCTTTGAGGAGACCTCAATTCATGGAGAACAACCAAGTGAGACATAGTTAAGGGGATTCTGAGAATATGTTTCATTTAAATGTAAACCACATTCCGTGTGTATGTGTGTATTTATGGCTGAATGTTTATTTCTGTGCCGGGCTAAAAGAGTCTTGAGGCTTAAATTAAACTTCATTACTAACCTAAGGTGCTCTGCAACAGGACGTGCCACAGTGATGGAAATGGATAGACTCTTACAAGCACACTCTGACACACACGTTCCCAGTGGAGGTGGGGAGCTTTCCCCCAGTCTGCCCAGCACTCTCTGCATGTCTGAGCAGCGGAGTTCAGGCTGAATCCAGGACACCATGTTTTATTCATCTCCTTCAAACACAACAGGATCCTCTTAAAAGAAGGATTAATCTCGAGGTCACACACACTCTGTCTGTCTGTCTCTCACCCGGCAATCCTTTAGTCACATTCCACCACCACCACACACACAACCTGCCTTTCCATTCGTGGTCTTTCTGTTCTTTTTCACTCACCTCTACCTCCTCTATCCCCAAAGTACACCAGAAATCAGAGCAGCCGTGGGCTAAGAACACAGCGTGTTCCCATATCTGCCATTATCAATTTTTTGGCCCCAAACCATTAGGTCATACTGTTCTATTACATCACATGTTCTCTTACATCACATGAAATACGAGTCAGCAGCACCATCAAGCAAAAGCATCTACTACAATTAGAAATTAAGTTTCATGGAGGTTCACTAGTTTAAATGTAATAATGACCTGGGCAGATTGTGTTTGTTGCCCACTAATCCAATGCACTGTTGAACATTACTGGATATCTGATTTTACTATGGGTTGTAAGGTACTTCAGTACCATAAAAGGTGCCAATACATAAAATGCATTATTATTAGTAGTAGTAGTAGTAATAGTAGTAGTAGTAGTGTTTTTTTCTGATTGAATTCATTTTCCTTCTTTTCCTGCTAGGAACCTAAAGAAGATCAAAATATCCTAGCACTCAAACCAATAAACTAAATGAGACTCATTGCAGGCATTCAGTATTTGGTGATTTGTATTTAATATGTACATGTACACAAGGAGATATTTTATAATTATGGCATTTAGAAGCAATAAAAAACACACTTCCCCCCCCCCCATCAATGATGCACGACATCCGCATGTAATTTTCTTAAGGGATGAGATGGGAAATGACCGACATGGATGATCTATCCAAAAATAAAGATCACAGAGTAGAACCTGTCTGTAAAAGGACAAATTACCCCAGGAGTCTTTGCATATTTCATCCTGTTTGAATTAAGTTTTAATATATGCCTAAATGCCTTGCAGAAAATGCAGAAAATATTCCCCTTTTATGTAAACACTGTCCATTTATGTAAAGCAAAATCACAATGATCAATATTAATTCACAATGGATTCATGAGGCTATAAAAAGCCATACACCACTATGCACATGCAAAAAGTGTTTTCACAGCAAAATATTATACTAACATTCTGTTTAATAACAAAACATAATAATATGTAAAACAATATATTAACTGGTAGTCTTCACATCACGTGGATCAATTTAATTTCATTAGAAGACAGTGTTAGGCACAATAAAAACATCTTAAAATGGGAATACACAAAAAATTATGCATATCACACCGGGATGTCAAAATAGGCACATCAAAGAAGTTTCAGCGGTTTAATAGCAAAAACATTGAGGCTCATGAGAAGCTTTAAACCCCAGAACACAAGACTGAACCGACAACAACTTCTGTTAATTATAACACAAACTGAAATCTCTATCTCACTGTACCTCGCTTCCCTTTCTACCTTACCTCCCACTCTACCTCCCTGCATCTCACCTGCCTCTCTACCTCACTGTATTTCACCTGCCTCTCTACCTCACTGTATCTCACCTGCCTCTCTAACTCTCTGTATCTCACCTGCCACTCTACCTCACTGTTTCCCACCTGCCTCTCTACATTGCTGTGTCTCACCTGCCTCTCTACCTCACTGCATCTCACTTGCCTCTCTACCTCACTGCATCTCACCTGCTTCTCTACCTCACTGTATCTCACCTAAATATAGTGTTCTTTTTGGCAGCCTCTCTTAATTTTAGTTTCAGTATTTGTGTCAAGCGGTCATTTTAGGTTTTATTAGTCCTAATTGCATCCATAACCTTTTAATCTAGTCAAGTTTCAGTCGACTAAAAGTATGAACATTTTTGTCTTTTTTTTAGACAGAATTATCCATGATGTCAAACCTCACTTGCCATTCCAGCTCATTGTACCTCACCTCTGTCTCAACCTCACTGTATCTTACCTTCCCAGTGCCTCACCTGCCTCTCTACCTCACTCTATATAACCTACCTAGTATATCTTACCTGCTTTACCTGCTGTCTTTCACTTAAGTCTATACAAGCACAAAACAAACTGAAATCTCTACCTCACTGTATCTCTACTGCTCCTCTACCTCACTTGACCTCACCTGCTCCTCTTCTTCATTGTCTCTCATCTGCTCCTCTACTTCACTGTTTCTCACCTGCTTCTCTACCTCACTTTATCTCACCTGCTCCTCTACATCAGTGCATCTTGTCAGCTTCTCTAACTCAGTTTATCTCACCTGCCTCTCTACTTCAGGTATCTCACCTACTTCACTGTATCATACCGCCCTATCTACTTAACTTCACTGTAACTTACCTGCTGTCTGTCACTTAAACCTATACAACATGCAAATCAGCCCACTCGCACTATACAGCAGATTGACATTATATTCAGTTACATTTGCTATAATTACTGCAATATTTGTTTAGCTTTTTATTCGTAATATTTGTATTACCTTAGTTAAGCATTTCCACATTTATCTTGATTTTTTTGATAACTGTACATTCCTATGGCTCACTTCACCACATGTCCTATGTATGTGATAAATAAAGATTCTTGAATATTCAGTTCATCATCTGAACAACTTATCCTTAACCAGGGTTGCAGGGGGTGCTGGAGTCTGTCCCAGTGGTCACATGGCGAAATAGTCCATCGCCAGTCTGTCGCCAGTCCAACACAAGGCAGACACACAATCACACACACACACTCATACCTAGGGGCAATTTAGCATCTCCAATTCACCATTGGATTGTGGAAGCAAACCGCAGGCCCCGGATATTCGTGCTTTGAGGCTTCAGTACGTAATGTCTACTTTTATCATGTCAACAATATATGTTTACTAATACCATTACATGACCTTCTTCACTTTAAGTTTTGAGCTCTGCTTTGTGAGGCCCCCCCCACCTCCCCCCACCCCCA
>JBBMFX010410189.1:0-17760 GCA_037832545.1 Rhabdalestes septentrionalis
AGAGGGGGCGGTAGAGATCAATGTATCACAGTGGAGTCCGTTGGAAAGCAAACAAATGAAAATTATTGCGGCGGGAAAATTTTAATTATCGTGCAATTAATTGATTTATTGTTTATCGTGACAGGCCTACATGCATTCATTCTAATCATCTAAAAACTCTTTCAGTCCAACGGCTGGGATGCAAACGAGATGTTCCGATTTAATGAAGAAACCTATGGCGTCAAGTCTACCTATGATTCCAGTCTATCCTTGTACACGTAAGTTTCTTTGCTTGTGTTTATTTGTATATATTTGAGTGTGGTCCTATTTTTCAGTCTATGGAACCTTATTATACATTTACATGCACGTGCACCAATCCAGAGAGAAAACTCTACTTCTCTCTGTCTCTCTCTTTCTCTCTCTCCCTCCCTCCCTCCCTCTCTATAACTGTCTAAATGCCTTCTCTCTCTCTCTCTCTCTCTCTCTCTCTCTCTCTCTCTCTCTCTCTCTCTAGGACAACTCTGGAACGGAGCAGTTCGGAGGGTTTTAAGCAGCGCGAGGCCCGTGCCACACGCCTAGCCAATGAGATTGAGACTAGTGTTCAGTATCGCCACCGGGTGGCACTGGAGAATGACGAAGGGAGGAGTGAGGAGGAGAAGTATAGCGCAGTGCTACGAGATGGAGGAGAGAGGGAAAGCCCCAGAGAAAGGGGCCGGGACAGCCCCAGCAATGTCAGGTGAAGTGTTTGCTGCTTGTTGTTGGGGTACATTGTAGGCCTGCGTGATTAAACGCAAGTACAGTTAATTTATCAGTGTGATGAAGTGTGTTGGTAGTTTTGCTAAAATGATTCTTCTATAATCAGTCAGGCCATTAGGCTTCATTATAAACATTTTTATATGGTAATGAATTTAAATATGAAAACTTGATGTTCTATTTAGTATGTAAACTTGAGTCTTCTAATTCTATTCAAGCGTACATAATATATTTTTATTGTAAACTGTGTAATCTGTGTCATATTCATGTTCACACTTACTTTGTCCCCCCATTTCCTCTAGGGAAGGGAAGTATATTCCTCTACCCCAAAGAGTGAGAGATATGGGTGGTCCGAGTGGCAGCGGGCGGGACCGTGGGGGTCGTGTGGGTGGAGGTTTCACACTTAACCGGCCTTCGCCCCCTGGCTCTGTCCCTCGGCCCCCTGCGTCCTCGCCAGGACCACAACCTTCATCCTCAGAGCGCAATAGCCCCATGACCAGCAGGACGTCGTACTCCCCAAACACACACACCAACACACCATCACCACGGCCCAGCGAAACCTCCACTGTGGGCTCACCCAGCAGTCCCACGACATCCGTCTCACACACACACGCTACCGTTCCGCACTCACACTCTCTACCCCACTCCCTCTCTGACGCCGCAAGACCCGTCAACGGAGGTGAGTGTACTGTTCCGGTACAGGTCCAGTCACTAGTTTAGACACACCTAATCAAATGTTTTTCTCATTTTTAAAAAAATGTTAAGGCTTACAAAACCATTAAGCCTTAAATTCTGGTTAATTGTGCATGAAAGCTTAAAAATATTATATTATAATATGCTTGTACTTTCATAGATGAAATTATTTCCAAAGTCAGACATTGGCTATAATATGTGGTCAGTATGTTTCAGGCTCAGCAGTAATGAAAATTATTTTATTGCTCCTCAGTATCTTCCAGAACATCTCCCAAGGCTCAGCGCCCCCTACAGACCAGCAGGCCACCTCGGACATCCAACACAAACCTCCAACCCGCAGGTACCATGCACCATCTGCCAAACAAGCCAGCTAATCACTGTCCACCCTGTGTATGCTGTAGAAGTATTACTATTGCTTTATAGCCCACAATTTAATTACAGCATATTACGCTATATTTTACAATGTAGTACCACGATCTGATAAATAGTGATTGTCGAGATTTACCGTTAATGTATATGCTCAATTTAAGGGCTGAATAGTATTTAGACTTCTAAGGATCGCAAAAAGGTACATTTGTGTACATGGATATACGTGTCCTTTTGTCACTCTGTCTAATTTTAACTTGCGTAAAGGTTCTTCTACTTTATCAATATAACAGAATTCGATTTTAATGTTTTCGTTATTTTGCCTTCTCATTATGCATCTCTGTCATTTCTCCTCATTCCTTCCAGCTCCTCGCTCTCCCAAAACAGATACCCTTTCACAGGATTCCACCAGTCCCAGCCCTCCCTGTGTCAATGCTATGCCCGTTTCCATAGCGAAGCAGAACAATTTAGCCTATTCACCCACAGTAGACGGTGAGCACTGGCTGCTTTAAAAAAAAAATTGAGAATAAAATATTTGCATTATCCACGCTGACAGGCATCATCTCCCCTTTCTGTTGGTTTTGTTCCCCATTCTTTTTTATTTATTAATTTTTTTGCGCTATTTTCTTTCTTCCATCCTCTTCTGCAGGAAAAGACAAACCTGTGGAAAGCCCTAGCACAGAGGAAGCCAAGGGTAAAGGTGTGTGTGTTTGATGACTTTGCCTGTCTACAAGTGTTTTGGCAGTGCATCACCTGCAGAGCTGTCTTATCTGTTTGTTGTTTTCATCAGTGATCTGAAGTTGATCAAGTATCATCAGTTTTTTTTGTCTATTTCACAGCACGAGGAGTTCACAAGGAGATCGAGGAGTTGCGCAAATTTGGCAAGGAGTTCAAAGTGAGGCCTTTTCCTGCACAGTAGCAGCTTATGTATACGGTCCTTTTCTGTTTAACATGCAAGGAAATGTTGCAATTGTGCCCGTTAAAAGTCACACTTCTGTTGTTGCATTCCAACACCAACATAATGTTTCTTAACATATTTGGAAAAAGAGAAAATACTGGCTAATACAGTTTCTTTTCCATGGGCTTTAGGAAGCCTTTATATAGTTAAATAGCAAAGGTGTATAGCTAGATCGGGGAATATTTGTGACTATGAATGTTTTTCCACAGACATTTCCTAATGGCTTTTAAAGTGCCAATCGTGCAATAAGACATTTTTAAACAGTAGAGAACCTGCCTAATTTCAAAGACTCCACTCTTAGGGTGTCAGGACTCACTTTCAAAGTTCCCATCACAGCTTTTGCCTCGGCTCAGTTTAGAATGCTAGCTTGTTAAGCAGTGATTGGAGCATCATCTACATGGATTAAAAAACATTATTCACCAGTAACAGAGATTACGTCTTCATTCTGCAACAAATAAGGAGAAATGTTTTAAACATGGTATGGTATAATTACGGTTTGTTCCATTTTTGTTCCGGAACCCTGATGCTTATTAATTCCTGAACTTTAATGTCTCTGTAACTCCAGTCATGCATGGCACATTCATTCAATGATTTGTGTAATTTTAATGTAGACATTAGTACATTACTCATTATGCAACATCTCTCTCTCTCTTTTCCTTTATCTCCCTCGCTCTCTATCTCGCTTTCTCTAACTTCTTCCCTCAATTCTTCTCTCCCTTTCTCTAGCTGCAACCAAGCCCCAGTTCTGCTTTGGCCCCTGTGGCAGATAATCCCAGTGCCACCCAGCCTGCATCGACAAAACCTGCACCAGAGTCTCCAAGCCCCCCATCTGAGCCCAAGCAAAGCCTGTCCCCCAACCTCACCCAAAATCTGTCTGCCAGCCCTCAACCCCATTTCCCTGTGCCTGCATCCCCCGCAGAGGAGACTTTTAAGGAAAAGGATGCTGCATTAGTGCATACTGGAAATCTCCCCATATCAGACAGCCAGTCTGCCAGGACTCTGGGTGCAGAGGAGACTAGAACAGAGGCAGTGGTGGAGGGCGTGATTGAGTGAGTGCTGGAAAGAGATAGGAAAATGTTTTGCTTGCTCTGAGCTTATATAGTCAGTTTTGGAAATCATAAAGCCATCTTTCAGACAAATGTCCTTTTTGTGAATTTACTGTGCTAGTATTTAGGTCGCTGTAAGCTTCTATAGTAGTATTGGATCATTTAATGTACATTGTAAGACACAACTAAGTGCTGCAAAACTCTACATTTTAAAACCACTCTTGTTGGATATGAATAAATGGCATAGTTAATAGATGTAAAAAGAGAGATTTTAAAGTTCTGGGTTGTTTTTTAAGCATGTATGTTTGTTTTCCTCCTTTGTTTATACTTTTTTGATATTATCCAGTCAAGTAAAGAAGTCCACTTTGAACCCAAATGCGAAGGAGTTCAACCCCAACAAACCGCCGTTGACTCTGGTAAGCAAGCCATGTCTTAAATGTGAGAATACTAGAGGTAGTGCTGCCGTTGATTGAGTATATTCTATCAGGTATTATATGAGGATAGAAAAGTTAGTCATTAAATGATTTCTGGCTGTTAATAATAATAATAATAATAATAACAACAATAATATTAGCAGCCATATTATTCGTATTGTATTGCTTGATGGAATGTGTTGCTTTGGGCAGCAGCTAGCTGATGCACTCTTGCATACCTGGAAATAAGTACAAGAGTAGGCACATTTCTGCAAATGCACATTTCATATATATGTATACATATACTCATGCACATTCTTTGTTTGTGTGTTTTTGTGTGTTCGTTTGTGTGAAACTCTCAGTCTAAACCCTCCACCACCCCCACTCCTCCGCGTCCAACTCCTCCAAGCCCATCTGTGGTTCTGCAGCATCCACCAGGACAAAATGCCATCTATAACGCACCCTACCTGAGCTATGTTTCTCAGATACACTCAGTGCAGGTAGGACACACGTTGCTCAAATGCACTTTTGCCCAGTGGTTCAAAAACTGGTCCTAGAAATACTGCCTTAATATTTCTCAACGTTGATGCACTTCCCTCTTTGTTTGTCCCAGGCTCCTCCAATTTACCAGGTCACCATGTCGACGGTGAACCAGGGCAAATACCCCCGACCGCCAAAAGGTAGAGACACTCTCATACCTCAAGAAGACATCGTTTAATGATGTTAACAAATCTCAACATGGGGGGATATAGAATTAAATCTTTAATCAATCAAAGGTTTATCTGTTATAATTTGTACAGTAATTAAGCACTTGTGTTTTAGGGTATAGATGCATTTTCACGTTATTGAAGTGTGTGTTATTGAAGTTTGTGTGTGTTTGTTTGTTTGTGTGTGTGTTTGTGTGTGTGTTTGTGTGTGTGTTTGTGTGTGTGTTTGTGTGTGTGTTTGTGTGTGTGTGTCTCTCCAGGCTCTGTGGTGGCTCCTCGGTCTGATCACAGCTCTTCAGCTTCTCCTATGCTTCAAGCAGCTGGAGCTTCACTGGTGGCCTCTCCATACCCGCAGTCCTACTTGCAATACAACCCTCAGCAATACGGTCAGCAGCAGGTCATACAGGCCATGACTCCTTATGGACAGGTAAATCATATCACATCACATACAGCACACACTGTGCAGCCTGTAGCAAATCAAGTCATGCAGGGCAAAGCATGCCTGTTAATAGAAACACTGTACCTGTTTGACAGTGGCTGTGCACTTAGTTTGTAAACACTTGGCTGATGTAGCGTATTGACCTGTTATGTTTGTTCTCGCTCTCTTTTTCTCACACATTGTGTCTCAGCCGATGTACTCAGTTCTGCAGAGTAGCGCCCGTATGTTAGGCCAGAGTGGGGGTCACCCTCAAACACTTGGACCACCTGCAGGACCCCAGTTCCCCGGACAGACTGATGGCCCTCAAGGGCCACAGCAAGGCTTGTATGGTAAGATACAGACTTTCTCATACATACACACACTTGCGCACACATGTTCGGTTTTCAAGTTTTAAGAGTCTTAAGGAAGAATATATCAGGCCTGTTAGTTTTCTAGAGCGTTTAACCTGAATGTGCAGAGCATGACTGTCAGCTGGGCTCAGAAGTAAAATTTTCTTATTCAGATAATTGCATTTTTTCAAAGATATTTAAGATAACAAAAATTTCAGTGTTCTCATAGTATACAAGTGATCATCCCACATAAATGTCAAGGATCCCCAGAAAGTCACAGCTTTCTGAACCAGTGGTTCTAAACATTGGGGAGGATAATTTTTGGAACGACTTTCAAATTGCATTCGTAATAGCAGAGAAGAAATGTCTACCTGAGCAAAAATTGCAGACAGAATTGTTTGATGAATGGAAGTTTGTGGGCAAATTTATGGATTTAAAATTATCAGTATTAATCAACCACATAACTGAATACACAAGAATTGTACTGGATATGAATGGACTTTATGGCATTGGATATGTTCAAAATAGAGGCTTATAAAAAGCAGAATGAAAAAAAAAGGATTGATGGTATTGATGATCAATAAACCAACATATGATCCAACACATGAACTGTAGTCTTTAACTACTACACCTATGGCTGTATAAGATACAATCATACAGATCAAAGACTTAAAACTAAATGTCTGATGTTTATGCCAAAATCCTCTGAAATTATTAGTCAGTTGGATCTTAATAATCTGAGGACCTGTTTCAGTACAACCTATTCTCCTTCTCCTTCTCCTTCTCCTTCTTCTGTGAACAGTGCTGATTGCATTTACCATGGTAATGCAGTTGCTGTACATAGAAAATTTCCACTAGTGGCAGCAATCACATAATTTACTCAATTAAATTAGTTCAGTCTAGCGAAGCAGGTTTCTGGACTTCCAAATATTGTAGTGTTCTATATCTTGATGCTGCTAGAGGCAAATCTGCTTAGCTGAAGCAGTTATTAAAAGCATATGACACATAATTAAGTAATTAAAAGTAGCAATAAAGTGGAGAGCTGTGGATTTTTCACCCCCCCCACCCCTCCTCTCTTGCTTGCTCTCTCGTGTGGGAGCATTGTTTTTGTATATACAGCCTTAAGAAACTGGAAAACGATTGCTTCTGTGCACAGAGGCGTTTAGAGACAATTTAGCAGTTTTATTGCAGCCTTTAGGTCATCCTTCTGCGATGTAATTCAAGCCGATTTTAGGCCTTTTCCACATAGACATTTGCATCTTGAACAAATGAACATGCTCTGACTGCCATAGGTGTTTTTGTAGCGTTTTGTATCTGCGCTTGATTGGTGTTACGCCAGCCTTCCTCTGACCCTGTTTAAAGCCAGCCTGCAGCCCACTGTGTAGTTTCGGGAATTCACCGGTGGAGGCAGTAATTATTCTCTCCGGGTTTTTTTACATGGTGGGATTTGTAGTTTTACATTTTCCTTCAAAACTTGATTTGTTACGGTCCCCAAAACAATGTAATCATTATCCTTTAACAAGTTCTAAATGTACACTTCTTGTTTTGGGGCATGTTGAAAGATTTTGGAAATACATCGATATTTGGAATGTCTATATCCTTTAGAATCTTGTTCAGAATAAGCTTATAAATTTCATGAATTCAGGTATTTTAGAAGCTTTTTGATTTTAAGAGTGGAGAAAGGCTGGTCTGGAGAAAAAAGAACAGGTTTGAGAACAATATCACCCAGCGAACATTACAGAAAATTAAATAGACATATATGGATATACTAGTTGTCCTCTAAAATGAATAAGTGTTTTAGTGAAATGTGACAACATGGTTGTGCCATGTGTGGGTGACACGAAGCCTTCATTAATATTATTTCTGGGGTTAAATTATATTACTGTTGAGTTTATATATTTAAAGAGAAAACATGGCAAATTATTTTAACGTATCTTATGAATAAGATTCAGGAAAGGTTACTTATCCCGGAGGAAACTGTTTAAACTATAAAGATAAATATATTGTAATTTTGCCTGAATTAAAAATGGCCTTCATTGTGGGGACATCAAAATATGTGTGTGGTACCAGTCCAATAAAGTTCTATTCCTTCTTTCTTTCCTTTAGCTCAGTCATTTTCGCATCATTCAGGATCTGTTCATCAACCTCAGCCCTCGAGTACACCCACCGGCAACCAACCGCCACCTCAACACACAGCACCAAGTACTGGACAGGTAACACACACAACTCGTGCATATTAACTGTTCAGTATGTTTACATGTACCTGAAACATACTGTGTGCATTGTTCTATTTGCAGTGGAATGTGTTAAAAGTGTTGAATTATTAGTGTTCAATTATGTTTATTCACTGTTTATAGAACAGCACTGAGCAGCAGATTGCAAATGAGACAATCATGAGATTGTTTATTTTCCAATGCCAGGGCTAAAACCATAAATTATATTTTATTTTCCATACTTTAAGCACTGTGGAGCTTTAAAGTGGCATTTTATTTGAAACTCTTAAGATTGCTCCCCAAAAGTACTATGTTGGTGGAAAGGCAGAGTCCTATTAAGCTCCTCACAAACTCTGCTTGTTTGGTGTTGGTGTTTGATTTTGGGTTTCCATGGTATGAAGCTGAAATAAAACTTGGTTCACAGTTGTTTCTTAAACTGCCAGTCAGCCTCCTCCATCTGAAATGCCAGTAGCCATGCTGCTTTCAGATCTATAATAAAATGTTTCCTATTGGTATTACATTAAGTGTCCGTCTCTTTCTGTCTCTCTCTCTCTCTTTTTTCCAACTGTCTTTATCTAGAATCATCAGTCCGGTCCGCAGCCTCAGTCCCTCTATCACTCAGCCCCGCTCTCTGCACCAACCCCGCCAAATCTTCCCCCAGGCCACTCGTCCCCCCAGGCCACTTACCCTCTGGCTGGTTACGGCCTTCACGGCCATCAGCCCCTCACGCATGGCTACCCCACTCTGGGACAGCTTGCACAGGTATGCCTTACTGTGATCTAATGTGTATCTTTAGTAGATTTACTGCCGTGTACATGAAAGCACGTAAAGGACGAATTAATGCTTCTTCTGTAGCCATTAGGGGTTTATTGTCTATTGTTTTTTTGGTTTTTTTTTGTGTAGAGGTGATAAATTCGATCAACCCCCTGCTCCCACAGATACTATGTTATTAGGGCTGGACCAGGATAGTAATGGGTCCTGGTGTTGTTGACCCAGATGGCTCACGGCAATTGGTTGGACATCATCCACCAGTACACCCTCCTTATTTGTGCCAACAGTACCATTTCCCTAAAACACTAAATTGAAAAGTTAATCAGTATAAAATTTGAACACCTTGCCAATAATGATGGTTAATTGTATTTTATAAATAATTAAATAACTATCAATACATAATAATTGTTTGAAGTATAATTAATTAAATTGTCATTTAGGGCAAGGTAGGCTTAACCTAACCTTAAAACTAAATGTAAGGGAGTTAATCTTAGTCATTTAAAGTTGAACTATGCAATCTACAAAAAAGTGCCAAATAGCTTATGCTGCTCTGTGTGTCATTGACTGACTGTGACTGTCTCACTTTTAATATTGTCTTCACCATTACCCAAATGAATCATCATCATGATGATATGACACACACACTACCCCCTGGTCCTCCATAAAAGTCCCTGTTAATCATGGAGCTACTCCAAGCTTACCACTTTAACCATATCATGCTCCTATTCACCATGTCCCTCCTTGTCACACACTGCTCCGTAACCATTTGTGCTTTTGTTTATATATTTTGAGTCCCTCATCCATCCACAGATACACTTTTCTCTGAGACTTAGCATCTGACAAGGGGTAGGAATGGGGCCTAGTAGATTTAATTGGGCCAGCCCAGTGTAAATATAGACAATGAACCCAAGGGTCTATGTCTTTGTGTTAAAGGCTTTTTGTTAAAGGCTTTTAGAAATCCTAGCTAAATTAAAGCAGCCCAAAATCTCCATGTAAATCAACAGAGGGAATGTATTTTGTTCATTTTGCCAACAAGGAGAATCTTACTTGTTGGTAAACCCTAACACCCACTCAAATCCCCTCCTGCCTGTGTGTATCGAAAACATCTGGAAACAATGGATTCATGAATATAAATGTATATATTAATAAGAGCTAACATGCAATTATTATTTTTATACCAAATAAAAATGAGGCTCAGAGTCAGTCATTTTGTAATCTTCTGGGGTCTTAAATGTGTTACAGTTTGCTGCTGCTGCTGGATTCACTTTGTATGATGTTAAGAGATCATAAACTGTGGATCATACAAGCAAGTGTGAAGTTCGTTGTGCGTTGTGTTAAATTTCTTTACAGTTGGCATTAAAAAAAAAAGGTGTGTGTGTTTTCATGTCAGGCTCATGTTCCAGGCCCCATTTCGGGTCCTCATCACTCAGGCAATCATGGCCCTCCACAGGTTGTGATGCTGCATGCTGCGCCACCCCAGGCCGGCCCTGGATCTGCCCCCCAACACCCACAACACGGTCCCCAGCAAGGACTCCCACAACATTTTGCTTACATAGGACACCCTTCAGGTAGGATATTCACACACATCAGACATTTTAGATAGCCGGATTCATTAGAGAAATGCAAATGACACTAGACATGTGCATGTACATCTGTTTTTGTTTTTGTTTAGTTTATTAAGAGGACTAACTTGCAATTATGACTACATTAATGAATGCTTTCAACAGTATCACAAAGTGAAATTGAGGAATACCATGATTAGCGTTCCACTGGTCTGCAGCTGAATGCTGGTGGGCTTTATATACCTAGCCAACTTCGGCACTGGGAATGGTGACTTCAGGCTTATGTGTGGCTACTCCAGAGCATCACATTCTATTTACAATGCTGTTTCAGCAATGGAAAATTGTCTGGATGCTTTTGGACATGAGGGATATTTGATTAAATGTTAAATAAATGAAAGATCTGTGGTTACAGTTTCCCAGCTGCATCTCGTTTGCTTTATTTATCTGAGACCTTGTGCCTGTTCATCATTCCCCTCAGATCTTGACAGAGTTATGACTGTTCTGGTTCTGGTTTCTCACTTCTGTGTTTTTTATTCTGCAGCTGTACAGGTTCAGCCTCATCCACCACAGCAGATTCCATTCCACCCACCAGGAAACTGATAACTCTTCATGAACTGAGACTAAAAACCCTAAAATCCTGTGCCCTCCTCCAGACTAAGGTGGAGACATGGACACCAAGGGAATACAGAGAGTAAAAATAAAAAGCAAGTGCTGTCCCCCTTAATCTCTCATTCCCTTCGGTTTCACAAAGGACTGCCCGTTGTTGCAGAATCTGCCATGTGGGAGGGAAAAAAAGAACAAAAAGGCGGGACAAAGAAATACCACAGCTAAAGTCCCTCCTTTTTTATTTGTATTTTTCTCTTCTGCAGTGTGATCAGGTTTTATTAAAGAAGGCATTCTCATTTAAGATGAGAACAAGATGATGACAGCATACAGAAATAGTTTTTATTTTTAGGCAGACAAACTATTGTGGAGCCCTTTTCTTCCTCAAACCTACAAATGTCCAAATATGAAAAATTTAAAAATTTAAGCTGCAAAGAAAGGACAAAAAAAGGATGCTTTTATTTTGCTGGGGGGTTGTTGTAAAAGAAACGCATCACAATACCTCTGCCCTGTAACTCTGTGTATATCCTACAGTTCCTTACCTAGGGTGAAACAACAAAACATTGAGAACAGCAAAATAAAAATTCAAATAACCCAACTGTGACCAAAAAAATAAAGTTTTAAACTTCAACTTTATGATGTATTTTTCTATCAGTCATGTCAGTGTGAATATTAAGCTTTAGCTGAAGATTTTCTGAAGGCAGCGTACGTCAAGAACCAGCAAAACTGCCCACATGATCGTATGTGCCCGAAAGTCATTCAAGCTTGTTTTGCTTACTTCAGTATCACTGGATGAGTTCAAACTAATTCATGAGATGGGGGGAAAGAAGAGAGCTGAAACTAAGTAAGTTTTCATAAAATATATGTTCTTAGGATGGTTTTGTGCCACAAACTTAAATTCCTTAAGTGAATGTTTTGGCGCCCAGTAAACCAATATTTTAAGGTTATTATTGTCTTTAGCTCTGTTTTGGTTTGTCATTTTAAAAAGTGGCCAGAAAGCTTACAGGTACTTTCTTGCTTGATTTTACTTATCAAGCTGGATGTCTATGAAGTGAAATCATGAATGTAATGACACTTGGCAGTGATGACAGGTGGATTATATCATTGTTTCTCAGAGGGACACGAAATCCGGGTGTCTTGATATTTTCACTGTTAACCTGCCAATACTCAATCTGGAAACATGCAGACCATCAGGTTAGCACCATATTTACGCTTTATAATTTAAATTTCTGTTCCACATTGGTGTAGTTGGTGTATTGTTGAGAATGATACTAATAGTTTTCAGTTTGCTTATTTGTTAAGTTCAAAAGCTTTTATGGAAAGTTCCATCAAATTTACGCGAATGTTCAATGGAGACCCACTTCATTTTCAAGACCTCTGCAGTTCACCCTGGTATGCTGTCGATCAATAGCAGGGCCGAATCCTGGCAATCAATGCTTGGGGTTTGTCAGAATGTGTGGGTTTTAGCCTCTTGTGAATTTAACACATTTTCAATGTGATTAACGTCTGGGGAGTTTCCTGGCCATGGACCTGAAATTTCAATGTTTTGTCATTGTCTTACGACAGGATCACTGGAAAATGTCAGCACATCATTTTTTGGCATGGTTGAAACCAAGTGCAAACAGTTTTTTTGGGGTTCATTTTCAGGAGAATTAATTACAATTCATTTGATCATATTTCATAACATTCCTGAATATATCCATCATAAAAACGGAAGCACCAGGTTTTGTGAACATTAATATTTGTCATTCTCAACTTTCGGTTAAATCTTTGTCAGAGAGTGGAAATGTCAGAGAAGCCCATTTGTGACAATGTAAAATAACATTTGAATGCTCATTTAGGGCATTGTTACATTACCAGCTACAGGCTAGTATACACAATATGGACAGAGGGGTTTTCACAACTGACCAATACACCAACAGGGACTTTAAAGTAAAGTGGTCCCTGATAGTCACACATGAACCTACCACACAGTATGAGCAATGTGATTTTTTTTTCTCCTGTATTTTAACCCTTTCACCAAGTGATGCAATGGGCTTCCATTGATGGCACAATAACCAGGGAGCAGTGCTTTGTGAACAGAACCTTGCTCACACACAAAGACACTGGATTAAAACCCAGATTTGTATAAGGATTTGGTCCCCCCTTGCATCTATTAAAGATTCTGTGGGTATTTGTGCCCATTTATTCTGTAAAGCATTTATGAGGTCAGAGACTGATGTTGGGCGAGAAGACCTGGCTCACAACCTTTGTTCCAGTTCATCCCAATGGACCTGGATGGGGTTGAGGTCAGGGCTCTGAGTGGGACAGTCAATTTCTTCCATCATCCAACCATGTCTTTATGGAGCTTGCTTTGTGCACTGGGGCACAGTCATGCTGGGATAAAAAAAAAGGCATTACTCTCAATTTTAATTGCTACATTTATTCATAGTAACTACAAAATTTCAGGTCAGTGATTAACCTTTTAAAACCGATACACCCAAGTGTTACAAATCACATGACTATAAAAGATGACCAGTCAATTCATCAGTGATGTCAACATTAGTGCAAATTAGTTTGCCAGAGCTGTATCTATTCCAAAAAGCCATTACTGTGACATTCACAATTTATTTTTGTTGGCTATCCCTAAATAATTACTGTCTAATAAAGAGGTTGAAAATGGTCATGTAAATATAACTTTTTTTCCTACCTTGTTTTAAAAGGATCATTAGATCATTGATTTGATTTTTCCCCACGAACCCCACTGCAGATTTAAAAAACAATAGTTTTCTTGCACATTTTTCCATGACCATTTTCCAGACTCTATAACATTGAGCATTAAAATGATTTTTTTTTGTTACAGTGCCTTTAAGACTAATTTGATTTGGGCTTTATTCAAAAACAAAAAAAAGACCAGTGAAGCTCTTATAGGCTGACTAGGTTAACATTCATTCAATTTAATTGGTTTTCTGATCTTATTTCAGAAGAACCAGGGAAATAGGTTTGCCTAGAAGGCAGACCCTTTTAAGGCTATGAGCAAAGTATCACACATGTTGAGCAGAAGTGGCTGTTTTAAATGTCCAGCTAGCTTATTTTCAGTTTGCTTTAATTGAGCACGCTCGCTATACAAGATAACCCAAGGCCTCTGCTGCTGCTTCAGTGTGACAGCTTGTAAAGTTCCTCTGCACTATTCTCAAGTCGGTCCTTGTACTCAAGGCTGGCAAAGTTACATTCAGGAACGCCCTCGGTTGCATACAGCAAACCCCAACAGCAGCAGGCGATCACTGCAGTACTGTCACTGTCTCCTGTACAGACAATAAAGAAATGCGAAAGCTTATTTAGGGCTGCAGTGATTAGTTGACGGTAAGTTTTATCTGTAACATTGACAATATAGTCTATATGTCAGAAAAATTCCATAAATCTTTGGTTGTCACAATGTGTGGTTATCAGGGCCCACCAGATCACTGCAGTATATCAGCTCCCAACACACCTGTATGAGGCATTCAGTGTTTGGGTTAAATCCCTGAGGAATGGTTATGGGACCACATTTTACACACTAATACAGAACAAAGTGTGTTTGGCTTCTAAAAGATTATTGAATAACCCTAGAATGATAATTTATTTAAAAAGTATCATTCAAATGTACTTATTTATATGCCTATATGAGAGACAAAGGTGTTTGGGTATCAGGATACATTTTGCTGTGAAGAACGTGACTACTGGACGCATGGTTTGAAGTGACAGCATGCATTGTACCAGTAGGACACTTCTCTGATCTTGCCATTATCAGCCCACAACTGAATGCTATGGATGCTTGCATAAAATGAAAGTTTGTGTTTGTCAATTTTTTTCCCACCGGGGAAAAAAAGATAAATCTTAACTGATTGCTGACCTCCGTGGAATCCAGCTCGACTCATTAGCTCCTCCCAGTTTGAGCCTGATCCCAGAAGAGCATCCAGGGCTATCATTGGTGCATCATGGCCACTGCGTCCCGCCCACCCAGAGAGACTGAAGCTCTTATACGCTTCGTCACGTTCGGCTGGTCCATACTGGTCCGGCCAAACTACTGGCCCGGTACCCGTCGACAGACCCCGCAATTCAAGATACCTTAAATAAGAAATTTTGGTTTTATTTACACATTAAGTACTTATGTCACAATCGGACATGCGTTATTTCTGGTTCTCTGATGTGACCTCTTTATGAACAGTGAAATTAAGATTCATGCACCTTTTACACCAATGCAAATTGGTGGGGGATTACTATAACAAGTGAAACCAAGCTTCTAAGCTAAAGAATAAAAGGCTCATATCATGGAATCTCATGCCCCTTAACCTTAATGTTATATAGAGTGCTTTAGTCTAGTCATCACAGTCTGATCTTTATCAAAATTGCTCAAATCCTTACGCTCTCCCATTTTTTTTGCTTCCAGCACCTGAACTTCAAGAATAACGAGGGGAAGTGAGCCTTTTGAGACACGTTTGTTTTACATTTACCCTGCTGTGG
Organism: Rhabdalestes septentrionalis; assembly: GCA_037832545.1. Classification (NCBI taxonomy): domain Eukaryota; kingdom Metazoa; phylum Chordata; class Actinopteri; order Characiformes; family Alestidae; genus Rhabdalestes; species Rhabdalestes septentrionalis. The sequence goes on from JBBMFX010410189.1 coordinate 15,315, forward strand.
CTTGAATGTTGAAGCTATATTAACTCTTACAGACAGTAACCAAAGAAGCCTGCTTCAGCCTGAGGGCTAAAGAGAGCTACGAAACTGTAATAATGAACAACTGCTTTTGGTAAACAAAACCCACATGATCAAAATGGACTTTTCAGGGGAATTTTTTTTTGCAGTGGTTGATGTCAGATACAAATACAGGTCACATTTGATGACGATATGAAAAACAAAACTCAAAACATGGAATGTGGTACCAGATCTTCTTACCATTCCCATTTCTCAGTAAAGTAGCCCCAGTCCCGCTCCGTCTCACTCACTGCGTATCCTGCTTTTTTTACAAACTCCTTCGCAACTGGACAGGCCTCTTTCACTAAGCCCAGACCCCAGGTCATGATTGGGCGGCGCTGGACGGCGTAGGACGTAAACAGCGCTGAGGCCACAGCGCCTAAGAATCCGGTTGGATGAGGGTGGGTCATTCTTCCGGTCTCCACAGAAACAGCCACCAATGAGGACAGCTGATCTGGCTGAGGGTATCTGGCCCCAAAAAAGAAAATTCATCTGAATGACACTAGAAATGTGTGTTTTCCATCAAATTAAATAGTGTAAATCAACCAGTGTTTGTTACTACCACGCACAAGTCACAGCTGTTGGCAACAAAGGCACTGTAATTGATGAATAATTATACATTTAGTTACCCACCTACCATAAATGACAGCAAATCAATTGTACTTACCTCAAGCCAATGCACATAGACCTCATAGCTGCACCGCATCCTGTACCGTCTGGGTTATATGCCACTCTGTAGCCCCCTTCAGTACCTGGTTTAAGCTGAGATACACCTATGAACAGAGAGAATGCCAGCTTCTCTCAGAAATGTCTGTATAAAGTAAACGTATACAAAAAGGTTTCTCTCAACTTCATAGGTATTTTTCAGGTACTAAAATAAAAACTGGTTTTGAAAATGCTGGTAGCTCATTTCAGGTTTAAAACGTATAGATTTTTTTGGTCTTGTCATATTGTAGTAAATTTGTCTAACCCCAAAAATGTTTACGCTATACAAATTGGTGAAATATTACCAATATTTCTTTTGGAACTGCCTATAGTTTTCACAAACTATTCCAGGCAAGGACAACCCTTGATCACTTTACCCAAAATGCTGGATGGGCCTGGCTTCCTTCCCTCCATGTCCTTCATCCCCTTCACGTAGCGCGAAGCCACTTCATGCAGAAGCTCCTCGCCTTCTTTTCCTACAAGACATTATTAAAATTATTGAATAAATTTATGTATTTACATACAAACACATATATACACTACCAGTCAAAAGTTTTAGAACACCCCAATTTTTCTGTTTTTGTGTTTCAATGTCTAATTGTTCATTCTGCAGAAAGTTCTTCCCAACTATGTAGCAGAAGTTCCCATAAATGTGCAGCACTTATAGGTAGCTTTGCTTTCACTCTTTCATCCAGTTCATCCTCAAGAAGCTAGATGGAGTTTTAGTCTGGATATTTCTGGCCACTCCATGTTTTCCAGCTTACCATCATGTTCTTTTTTCTGAGGTAGTTCTGGCAGAGATTGGACACATGTTTTGGGTCACTATCTTGCTGTAGGATGAACCCGATCACCCAGGCCCAAACCAGACCTTTGTACCCTTTCATGCTATTCAATGGACTTGAACTGTTTGAATTCCAATTTTTAAAAAACTTGCAACACTGAGGTGTTTAAATTTTTTTACCGGTACTGTATATATACACAGTAAATGTAAAAACATGTGAATGTTAAAATCCCTAAAAACGCTTAAATGTAATTTTAAACTTAATACAAGCCCCTTAAAGAAATGTAAATGTAAACACGTATATACACTGTAGCGTTTACACTGAACTGCTGTTTCCCCAAAATGCTAGAATGTAAATACTAATGTTACCCCGGATATACTGCACTGTAATTCATGCAGGTGTGTTTTCTTTGGTATGCACTATCATTTTGTTTGGTATAAGCAGGTAAATACAGTAATAATTAAATGTAATTTACAGTAATAAAAATACAGGACTTTAAGGAGAACAAAACAAGAACACAGAGAAACACTCGAGACACCTCCACGCGAGATGCGTCACAAGGCAGCAGCCAATTATCAGCTAGGAGAAATTAATTACACTCTCTGACTGGCTACTTTCAACCACTACAACCGATCTTTGTTTTCTCTCAGAATAAAGATGTTGTTATATTTTTGATAGAAATGTAGCTTCATTTACAATTAGAATTATGTTACAAAATCAGTAAAATATATTTCAGCACTGAAACAAATGAAATGTTATATATTTTGATGGAATAAAAAAATGCTGAGGCTATCTGAGGTTTCTGAACTCTGTATTAGCTGGGTTTTACTGTATATATATATATATATATATATATATATATATATATATAGAGAGAGAGAGAGAGAGAGAGAGAGAGAGAGAGA